>CDMY01000831.1:186347-253003 GCA_001179505.1 Vitrella brassicaformis | reverse complement strand
CCCTAAACCCTAAACCCTAAACCCTAAACCCTAAACCCTAAACCCTAAACCCTAAACCCTAAGCCCTAAACCCTAAACCCTAGACCCTAAACCTTAAACCCTAAACCCTAAACCCTAATTCCTAAACCCTAAACCCTAGTATGTGTATCAGTATCTGTCTGTTAGCCGCTCATGGCCACTTAACTTAGAGAGCGATGATCAGCACTCTATGTGTAAGATCTCCTTCTGGCAGCAGAGAGTCAGCACATCAGCATACAAAAGCACACCAAACCGAAGCGAACATCGCATATTTCTCTCTTTCTCCTTCCCGCCCACACAGACATAGAAACAGTATGTGTCGCACAGACACACGCACAGCGTCCATTGCGCATTCAGCAGTAAACGAAGAAAATGAAGAAGGTGAGCGTCGACACACAATACAACCAAGAGAGAGACACAGAGAATCCATCTGTAGCCCAATCATCAGGTCAACAGACAATCTACATACACACACCTCCCTGAGCCCCAGTACGACAGTTACTTCGTAAATAGCTAGTCCCTTCGCCATTCTCCCACTTTCGCCCTGAGCTTTGAACGAACGCCCGTTCGCCCATACACTTGATGTCCTAAATGATACAAACACACACTCACACACACAAGGTAACTCGTTGTGTGTTCGTTACCTCCGTTGTTCCTTCCTCTCTCACCATTTCCTTGCCGTTGCTTGATAGTGGTATTGGCTTGTCTCTTGCAAGCAGGGCATTGGGGCGCTGAAACGAAATACATCCACATCGCTAAGTGAACCTGAAGGAACGACACACACGATCGACTGACACACAAAGAATGCACGCGTGTGTGGATGCCTGTAGAGTACGTTGCAGTTAGGATTGAGGAGCTGCTTGTGAGCAAACTGATGTCGACACAGCTGATGAACACACCAACCATACCAACAGCCACACCCACATCCATCCATCCATCTGTCCGTCCGTCCATCCGTCTGCCTGTCATGTGCAGACATACCTCGCACACTTTGCTGCCGTCATTGATGTGTCGTCATTGATGTGTCGGGTTTGCTTTGACACATGACGACGATAATGCCGGTGAGGACAATGCCCACCCCCATGAGTACTGCACACGCGTGCGAATCAATGGGGTGTGTGTCTGTCATTTGTGTGCGGGCTCATATGTAAACACTTATACATGGCGTGCTTGACTGAATGAATGGTAGCCAGACGGATACGCCGACAAAGGAGAGAGGCTGATCGTACAGACATCCTTCAGCTTTCGATGCTTTGTGTCTCAACAAGTCCAGCAAACGCATTCATGCACGAGACATGCAGATCAAGTAGTCCACCCCACGCCAAACACACATGAGAGCACCCCCCTCCATCCCTCTGCACCATTCTACAGCCAACACACGAAGCCGACCTGACTGGCAAACATGCAGCCCAGCACACATCACCGGCAGTCAAGAAGGAAGCGCATAATAGTCAGACCGAACCTGCAGTCGTCTCTTAGGTGTCAAGCCGTTTGAGAGTAAGGAAATCTCTCTGATTTCCCCGCCAGCTGATGTCATACCGTCCCTCCAGCCCATCGATGGCGTTGCCATTGGTTCGCTCGTCCACCAATCGCTTGAAGGCATCGGACGGCTCTGACCGAAAGTCGAGCCCTTTGAGGCCTCGGAACTTGAGCAGCGTTTTGACACACGTAATGCCGAACTCGCCAGCAGCATCGCCATCGCCCAAGTCCTCAGGCGCTGCACACGGACAGCATACATGGCATGGTTGGTATGCGAATGCAGGCGGTTAATTGTTTGTCACCTTCTATGGTAGTAAAGAGCCGTTCGATGGCCGGCAGCTGGTCGGTCATGTCTCCCCACGTAACCCCCCCCACGCCCACACCCTTGACCCAAGTGGCATGAAAATACTCCAGCTCTCTCTCCCCGCCCACCGTCTGCAGGACATTCACCGCTTGCTCCTCTGTCGGGTGCGTCAGCTCAATCCGTCTGACCGCCGGCATCTTGCTTAGCAGCCTGCGCGCAATCACGTGCCCCTTGCAGGTATGCACGGACAGTGACGAAGCGGCGGGGAATGCGTTGTTGGCCATGCTATCGATCATAACTGGGTCCGGCTGCTCAGCGTCAGCGTCAGGTCCCCAGTCGTGCGACTTTGTGATCACCACATCCCGCACCTCAGGGAATGTCAGGCACTCTGCGAGGGCGATGGCAGCGGTGCTGGGTGTGTCCAGAGGGGTGGTGAGATGGCGGGGACGGAGGCTGAAGGACGCCCTGAGGGATTTGGCGGCCAGCTGCTGGATGTGCTTCTGCACGAAGAATGAGGGGGCGGGGCGGGTGGGGACTTCACACACGAGCGACAGGTTGAAGCGGCCGTTGACTTTGATGTCGACAGGGATACCGGGGCTCACACACACGGTGCGTGTGAAGGTGTCGATGGCCGAGAGGGTCTTGAACATATTGCCGTCGATCTCTGCTTCCCCCAAGTCGACGCTTAGCTCCTTGATGGCGCGGCAGCCACGGTCGACAAGCACGGCCTGCACAAGGACACACGCATCTCGCAAGCGAGCTCTCGCTCTGATCTTGTGTATCTTGTCGTCGCACACCTGAAGGCGCTCCAGACCCGCAGCTCTCCAGGTAAACACTTTGAGGGTTCCAATGTCCTCCAGCTGCGACAGCGGCCCCGACTTGCCATCAGCTGTCACAGGGATGCACCTCAGCGAGTCCGCCATGACGTCAGGAGTGCATTCCACCTGCAGCTGCTTCAGGCACCGTGACGTAGCCACCACCTCCCCCAGCATCTGCGCCCCCACCGGCCCCTCAATCTGCACCCTCTCGAGTGACGGCAGCTGCCAGTGGCGGCCGCGGCCGGGACAGAGGGTGGGGATGCCTGTGATGGATGTGATGGATGTGAGGGTGAGGGCGGGGTCGAGGGGAAGGGTCGCACACTGCTCTCTCTCAGCTCGGATGTAGCGATACTCGTCTTCGCTGATGGTCACTGTCTTGCCCTCGCTGTAGTGGAGCTGCCCGATTGTGGGACGTGACGGTTGCCCCTCGCTGTGCCCCTCCACCAAAGCCGTGACGGCCTTGTCGCTCATCTGGGGCAGAGTTCGGCTGTCACAACCGTATGGCCGCCCAGCAGGAGTGGACCTTTGAATGAAGAGGCCTCTGGGGTACTCCACGATAATGGACTCGAGCCGTGTGAGCTGCCGGCCCCACTCGAAGGCATCGCTGAAGGACAGGCCGCACCAGAAGCGCCGCTCGGCCGTGTCGTAGGCGCCCACGACCAGCTGGGTGATCTGGCAGCCGACGTGGCGCCAAAGCCTTCGGGGCAGCGCCGCCACCAAATGAAGCGATAGGAACGAGAAGACGTAGGCAACGACCACAGGCTGAGTGGACAGCACACACCACACAGAGAGAGGAGACAATGAGATCCGTGTGTTTGCCAGTGGTTTGGTGGCTGCATCTGGCAAAGTTCCCTCCCTCTATCCCAGTCTGTCTCCCTTCATCCCCCCCCGCCTCCCTTCCCATTGTCATACGATTTGGCTGAAGCGCTGTGCAAAGGCCTCTAAGTCTATGCTGTGCGATGCCGCGGCGTTCTTGTGTCCCTCTTCCAAGTCATCCTTCTCTCCCTCCGCGGGACGCCTCTGCCGCTTTGACACCTCACTCATCAGCAACACACGGCCAGCAACCACCTCTTGCGCAGCCAAGACCACCTCGTGTACCGGGTTCAAAACGGTTGAACCCTGAAACCCGAACCCTGCAGATCTAAAGCGCAAGTGTATGTGCAGGCGGCATATCACGTGTCGCTGTCACTCACAGCCACACTCGGACACTCGGCGGGTGGGTGAGAGATCACTGGCAGCATATCACATCAGACACCTGCGTGCATACACGGCAGGCCCCTCTAGTGGCCGTCCGCAGCGACTAGACTGCAAGGTGCATCATCCAACCACAGCACATGCCAAGCCAGGGAACACGTGTTCGAGATCGCTTTCTGTGGCTGACTGTCTGTCTGTCAGGCGAGGCGTTGGACAGGGGAAGTCAGCACGTCTACTAGATCTGCCTGCGATGGAGGGTCCCAACAGCTGGTGCACGATTGAGAGCGACCCTGGTGTGTTCACGGAGCTGGTGCAGAAGATAGGCGTCAAGGACCTGCAGTTTGAGGAGGTCTACAGCCTCGACGACACAGCATTCACCGACCTCTCACTCAGCCAAGTCTAGTGAGTGCAGAACAGCTGATCAATGAGTCAGTCGCACCAACTCATTAATGAATGCCCTTTGTGTGGTCCGTTGGTGTCGTTTCGACAGCGGCCTCATCTTCCTGTTCAAGTGGCGGCAGGAGAGAGACCCACGACCAGTTGTCAACTTCCCCGACAGGGACCTCTTCTGTGAGCTCACTTAAAATCAGTCAGATACATGGGCTGGCTGATACACGAGTTGTGTTTGCTTGAGCTTTATCTATTTACAGTCGCCAAGCAGGAGGTCACCAACGCATGCGCCACCCAGGCCATCCTATCGGTCCTCCTCAACCGGCCGGAGATCGACGTCGGCACTGAACTCACTGAGTTCAAACACTTCACCAAAGGTCACCACACACGACCAGAGCCATCTCACCTGCGATGTGTGTGTGTCTGGGTGTGTGTGTGTGTGGGTATGGGCAGACTTCGATGCGCAGACAAAGGGTCTGGCCATCGGGAACAGCGAGGTGTTGCGTCGCGAGCACAATTCGTTCCACAAGGTGTCGTCGTTCGAGTTCGTGCAGGACAAAGACGACGAGAAGGAGGACGCATTCCACTTCATCTCATACGTACCCTTCAAGGGCAAAATCTACGAACTCGACGGACTCAAACCCGTCAGACACACACAGACCAGACCAGACGAGACGAGACGAGGAGAGAGCGAGGGAGGGAGGGAGGGAGGGAGGGAGGCTGCATGTGTGTGTGTGTGTGTGTGTGTGTGTTTCAGGGCCCGATAGAGGTTGGCGAGGGCACAGAGGATGACTGGCTGGAGAAGGTCAGGCCCGAGATACAGCGCCGGATCGATAAGTGAGCACAGCACCAACCAACGCATCGCAAACCGCATGTGGGGTGTGTTGTGGGGTGTTGTGTTGTGTTGTGTTGTGGTGTGTTGTGTAGGTATCAGAGTTCGCCTCGTGCGGGTGAGGGTGATGAGGGCGAGATCCGCTTCAACCTCCTGGCCATCGTGGGCGACCGCAAGAAGGAGGCACTCAAGGCCATCGACAAGCAGCGGTCAGTGAGAGGGAGAAGGAGGAGCGCATCCACACATGGATGTCTTGGTGTGTGTGGTTCTTGTGCTCATGGATTAATCAGTGTGATTCGTCAGCGTGTGCGGGTCAAGCTGATATCGTTCGACCAGGAAGTGGACCTCGACGACGAAGTGAGCCCACACACGCACACACGCGCTCCTTTCCCATACATACACCTACAGCACATGCATCGCATCTCTTGGTTTGTGTGGCGTGGTGCCGTGTGGTGCACTCACTCCCTGCAGGTGGATGAGGACTCCGCCCCCCCCGGCTGCCCGACCATCGAGGATCTGCCCACAGACATCGAGGCACTCAAACAGGCGAGCGAGTGGCTCAAGGCACATATACACACGGCGCGGCCGTGGATTGATGGAGGTGTGTGTGTTGTGTGTGTGGCCACGCATTTGATTAGGCTGAAAAGTCGTGCACGTCAGAGATAGAGCGGCTGCAGGCCGTCGTGGCCGACGAGGAACAGAAATTCAAGGTCGTTCAACACCCACACACACGTGCACCCATGTCAGTCAGTGCCTTTCTGCATGTGTGAGTGAGTGCAGAAGTGGGAGCGTGAGAATGCGCGGCGCCGCCACGACTTCGTCCCATTCGTCCTGTGCGCTCTCAGGTACACACACACCACACACATGAGTGGATGAATGGATAGATGGATGGATGGATGGATGGATGGATGGAGGCAGACAAGCCCACTCACCTTCTGTGTGTGTGTGTGTGTGTGTGTGTGTAGGCACCTGGCCCGCAAGAACATGTTGCGTGATGCGTTTGCCAAGGTAGCAAAAGGGCAAAACAACAAGCACACAAGCAAAAAGGTCAACTCGTTGTTGCCCTTGACTCTTGTTTGCCAAGGGCAAGGAGGCGTTCAAAGAGCAGCGCGAGAGGGCCAAGAAGCAAAAGACCGACAAGGACCACACCATGAAGGACGCCGCTGAGACTGCCGCAAAGGAATGAATCAATTGATTGACCATGCGTGACGCAAATAAATGAGACGAACAGGTGTGTGTTGCCCCGTCCCCTATTCTGTGCTGTGCTGTGCTGCGTGCTGCCGGTGTGGGTTATCCGCTCCACTGCACGTCCCTGTCTGTCCCATGCACTGCACGGCGGCGACGAGAGCTGCGTATCCATCAGCCTTCTCACGGCCGTCCGTCCGTACTAACATGTCGGCAGTGCAGATGAGTGACGTATGTATGTATGTATGGTGGGCAGATAGACACACAAGCGGACGGACGGCCAGTCTGTTTGTTTTGTGTATGGATGCATTGAACCTCTCTCAACTTGCATTAACCCTAACACTCGTCTGTGTGTCCGTGATACTCAGAGTCCCACGGTGCAGAGTCATATATTATATACATATGGATGCATCCATGGCCCGTCTGTCTACATGAATGAGCACCTCATTGCCCGGCCAGTCAGTCAGCAGACAATGAATTGCGATGAATGAATGGATTTCGCCTGCTGCAGCTGCATGCATTGTGACTGTGATTGCTGTCTGTGGATCCGTATGCACTATCACGAGGATGAAATCAACGCAGGGCAGATCTGGAGACGGGAAGCTCAAAGCTCGCAGCTCGCAGAAGGAGAAGATTTCAGGGAGGGAAGACCATCAACGGCATGTTGGTTGTGATCGCATCCCCTTGTCCACCACCCTTGCTCTCTCATCGTTCCGAAAATCAATCGTCTGATTGAGCCTCACTGACCCGCCCACCTCCGTGCCAGGCCCTCCCTCCCTCTGTCCCCTCTATCTAGTATCCATTGTCGAGTCGATTGACACATCCAATCCATCCATCCTTCCCTCTCTCTGTCATCATCCCATCACCATGGCGTCAGTGGCCCCCATGCCCCACATCATGGCGGCGGTGAGATGACAGGGAGGGGTATTGTGTATCTATCGGTTTGTGTGTGTGTGTGTGCGTGTGTGTGTTTGATTTCTACCCACTCGTGCAGTCGCCCGACGAGCCAGAGCCCTACTACGTCCACCCCATCCCGCAGCGGCTCAAGTCAACAATCAACTATGTGAGCCAACCACACAAGACAAGGACACAAGAGAGAAGAATCATCAGTCACAACGCCTCCCTCTTTTGTGTCCGTCTTTCTGTTGTCTCTCTCCTTTGATCCGTTTGCTGGGTGCCTGCCCTGCGTTGCGTTGCCTTGATGCAGATGGACTACAGGCGGCTGAGGCGTCAGTACCACGGCGTGAGGCAGCGGGCGCAGAACAAGCGAACCTTCATTGTGGTGGTCTTCTGCCTCATTCTGACCGGCTTCATCCACCTGGGGTACTTCGACGCCCCCCCCGAGAAGTCCTTCCCGGACAGCGGTGAGAAGCAGGATGGCAAGATCTGGGCGGGCGTCTACATCCGCATAGGGCAGACGCCCAGGGAGATCATCAGGGACGTCGTCCTTCTCCTCTTCGTTATCAAACTCCTCCTCATGTTCGCACGGTAGGGACGGTCAGCTCAGCTCAGCTCCCCAGTCAGTGAAGTGAGCCAAACGTCACATCTTGTGTGTGCCATGGGTGTGTGCGTCTGTGTGCCTGTCCTGCCATGGGTTCTGTTGACCTGGTCAGTATCCAGACATCCCTGTCGCTCCGTTGGTCGATGTGGTTCTCTTACGCGTGGATCATACTGTGCGTTGGCGTCTACCTGTTGTGGAACCCTGAGGAGGACCCTACGACCGAGGAGCCTAAGCCCGGGTGGTCCGAGAGGGAGGGGCTTTACCTTTTCATCGTCTACCTCATGGCGCAGCTGGTGATTATCGTCCTCACACAACTCATCATTAGATACGCCCCAAGAATCGCCTCACAAGGTGGGGGTAAAATTGGTGGCTGTCTGGTGGCACGCGTCTGCAGTGAGTGACACATCTCTCTCTCTCTCTCTCTCTGTGTGTGTGTGTGTGTGTGTGTGTGTGATGTGATGTGCTGTGCTGTAGGGTTTTGGTGTCCGTGTGGCGAGTCGTTGTGGCTGATCCGTCGGCGGCAAAACTACTTTGCGTACGACCGTGCGAGCGACTGCTGGTGCGGCAACAACCCCTGCTGCTTCATCACCTGGTGCCTCAGGTCCATCTACAGGTGCTCAGCTGACCCAGGTGAGTAGCTACCCACCCGACCCAGACAGACAGACGCACAGAAACAAACCGCAGCGATCGCATCGCATCTCTGTCTGTATTTGTCCTACCGTCCGTGTGTTGTGTTTGTGTAGGTGTGCGTCGCAGCCACCAGCCATTCTCGCATCAGCTGCGATACAAGGGCGGGCTGGATGATGAGGGCCGCCCAGACGGATATGGCGAGTGGCTCGAAGACACTGAAACCGGCGAACGGCTGCAGGTAGGGTGGGCTCACCTCCACTCACCCCTTCCCTCCCTCCCCCTCTCTAAAGGACCCCCATCCCACTTCTGAATGGGGGGATGCTTCTGGTGTCCGTGTGTATCAGGGTTACTGGTGTCACGGCTTCCCCATCGGCCCGTTTGTGTCGCAGGAGGTGGGCACATACACACCGCATCCGCACTCGTGTGCACTCCCTTACTGAAAGGTCCATTCAAACTCTCTGCCGCCCAGGTCGGTACAGGCAGCATCTTCGTGACTTGCCGCATCGCTTACGCCTCTTGTCGCAACCCAAAGAAGCCAAATATGGTCGAGTGGGGCGTCGCGTCCGTCGAGTGCTCAGTGTCCGGCAGCTTCTTCCAGGACTTCCCACTTGTCAGATACTTCGACCCCACGGTCAGACAGATTGATGAAATGACGGCCTCTGTGTCTGTGTGTGCGGTGCGGCGATGGATGGCCATAGATTGGATGTATGCATGTCTGCAGGTGGACATGCGTCAGCCGCTGAGGGCGCCGCGGCCCTATCGTCCGGCGGTTGAGGCCGTCCTGCACAAGACGCCCAAGCGCTCACAGGCCGGCACACTCAGGTGGTGCCTCAGAATGCTCAAAGAATCGGTCGGTACACATACACACCCCTGCCCCCACACACACACACCGACGTGTCTCTTTGTTGTGCCTGTCTGTCTCTTGTGCGACCAGGTGGATGTGCCAGCGGGTGTCGAGGATGTCGTTCCCTCCAAGTCCATCATCATAGCCGTCGATCGCAAGACGTCCGAGCTGCGGGTCACCACCCAGCCAGAGGGGCGGCTGGGTGTCCGGCCGTCCATATCGCTGCCCATCGGGGGCGGCGGCACATCGCCCGCTGGTGTGCGAAAGTCGATTCTCACCGGCATCCCCCCCACTATCGGCGAAGAAGACCAAAGCAACGCCGGTCGGTCAGCCCACCAACCACGCGTATCTTACTGACTCACTGACTGACTGCTGACATGGGTCGGGTCGCTGGAGAGATCTGTGTCTCTGTCTGTTTGTGACTGTCTGTCTGTCTGTCTGTTTGTGCTGTGCTGTGCAGGTTTGTCTGATGTGTTTTCGATCCGTGTGCGGCCCGACGGCCGGCTGGAGGTCAACGAAGGCCCTGTAGCGCCCCGGTACAAGACCCCCTCGTCCCACCCGTCCTCCTCGCCTGAGTCGTTTGTCCGCCACCCCCCCGAGCACGCCCGCACGTCCGTCTCCACGGCAGCACACCGAGCCCCTGCACACGACATGAGCCCAAGGAGCAAGCAGCGCGCGCGGACCTTCGCTGCCGGCATGACCGATGAGGCCGGAATGCTCCCCCCTCTCTCATCTGACATGCTTGTCCCCGCCCACCCAAAGCTAGAGGAGCAGCAACGCGCTGAAGCAGAGAGGGAGAGGGAGAGGGAGACGAGGGTGGAGATCGAGAGGTCCCCGCGTGTGCACGAGGAGCTCATGCAGCACGCCGACGGCGAGGAGTCCGTCTCGGTGCTTGACGACCACAGTGACCTTTTTGAGGGCGAGCCGCCCTTCGGCCAAATCGAGTTGCTGAGGGAGGACATCGATATGCCGGGCGCGGAGGGCGGGGGCGGGGGCGGCAGGGGCGTGGGCGACTCGCACCGGTCGGTCGACCAGTCGCAGCGCACCCTCGGGTCACTCCCACGGTCGCTGTTCGGCGGGGACTCGAAGGAAGTGGTCATCTTTATTCACGGCTTCAACACGCAGCACGCACAGGTCAGTCAGCGAGGGGAGGGAGAGGGTCACACACACGACACGAGAGAGAGACCACGGTGGGACGAATGAAGGAAGGAAAAGAATGGTGTGTGTGTGTAGGGTCTGGGTCAGATGGCGCAGCTGGTGGCGTTTGCCAAGCTGCCGTCTCGCCTGCGGCCGTTTGTCTTCACGTGGCCTGGGGACATCAGCGGCCCCTTCTCGCCCCTCATGTACCCCCTGGCGCGCAACCAGGCCCACTCGCGCGACATCCGGGAGGCATTCACAAGATGCATCAAGGCATTTAAGTCTGAGGGTAAGTGCGGCGTGCGGTGGCTGACATGACAAGGGGAGATGACTGCATTGCATATGTATGTGGTGGTGTGGTGTGATGTGTAGGTGTGCGCCGCGTGCACATCATGTCGCATTCCGCTGGCGCCCGGACCTTCTTCAACGGAATGAGAGGATGCTACGAAGAAAAGTGAGGACTAATGACCCACCGCACCGCCCCACACACATGCACTGCACACAGACCGGCAAACGACACTCACTCACTGACTCACTATGTCCCTCCTCTCTCCTCTCCCCCTCAATGGTATCTCTCTCTCCCCCACCCCACAGCCTGTTCCTGCCCTCCGAGCGTCCCCGCCGACGTCGTCCTCGCGGCGAGAGAATGGGCCTGCACGGCATGGCCATGACGTCCTCCTCCCCCAACCGCAGCCACCGCAGCACCCCCGACCACTCCAACGCATGTCCCTCCCCCGCCCGCATGAATGGGGTTAACAACGGCGAGGGCATCCCCGAGGAGAGCGACACTGAGGACAACGACGACGATGAGGGCGAGGGAGAGGGTGAAAATGAGGATAAAGGCGGCCTGCAGGTGGCGACTGTGCTGCTGCTGAACCCCGATTACCCACTTGACGTGTTTTTGCAAGAGGTGAGTGGCTGGGGTGGGTGGCTGGGGAGATGGATCGATGGATGGACATGGAGAGAGAGGGATGTGTGTGGTGGGTATGGCTGGCAGGAGTATGAGGATCTGCGGGACGTCTGTTCGCACATCACTCTCTACGGCGACACAAAGGACCAGGTAAGGTACCTACCTGCACCACGACACTCGCAGACTCACACGCTTCATCACTCCCCCCTCCCCTCCCCTGTGCTGTGCTGTGTGTCAGGCTCTCGGTTTTTCGGAGGTCTTCAACCGGCAGCGCAGTCTCGGCAAGCGCATCTTCGACCTCAGGCGGCCCCTGGGCTCATACCAAGTCCCCCCCACACCATCGCCCCGCAGACTGCGGATCTCCCAGACCCTCGCCACGGCCATCGAGAACCCCGGCCGTCTGCTGCGTGGCGACGATCTGCCTCTCGGGTTCGCCTCGTCCATCCCGCCCCCCCTCTCGCCACACATCGACAGGGATGGCGACACGCCCCCAGAGAAGACCATGACACAGAAGGAGAGGGACAGGTCGCGACGGCCGCCTGCGACTGCGTCTGAGGACCCCAGCACGCCTGTGGGTGTGCGGCAGGTGGTGGCACAGATCCAATCGGATGACGTCACTTCGGGGGCCATCCAGTCGCCCTTGTTGGCGCACACACTCACTGCCCCTGCCGCCTCCGGCCCACTACGAGACAAGGAGAGGGACAGGGAGAGGGAGGGTGTGGGCAACAGGCAGAGCGAGGCTGACACGGTCAAGCCGTCGACCACCAGCGGCTCCCGCACACCAATGGACGCCACGGGCGGCACCTCCCCTCCACCAGACAGCAGGGCCGCCCTCCTGCACGCCGTCGACAGCTATGCATCTGGCACGGCGGAGTCGTTCCACGTGCGGCCGAAGGGCCTGGTGGCCGAGGGGCGGACAGTGAGGGCAGCAGGCGACACAGCCGAGGGTGCAGTAGCGGCAGCCGCGGCAGTGGTGACTAGCACGGACGAGACCACGATTGTGATAGAGGGGGTGGACGAAGGAGATGACGCCACGACAGAGGAGAGGGGGGAGAGGCCACCGACAGAGGAGAGGCAGGTGCGTGTGATTGAGAGCCGCCGCGGTCAGCAGGGCAGCCGCGACTCGCGTGTGAGCAGTGTGGACAGCGCTGAGGCGGTGGGCCGTGAGAGCGTCAACGTGTGGCTAGACATCGACGTCGTCGACACGACCTTCGTCGACCACAACAGCGACGTACTCAGGCACTGCTTCTACAACATCAACAGGGAATTCGTGGACGACATACGGTAGGTAAACTACCTAAACAGTCAGGCGGTCTGTCTGTCTGACAACACAACACAAATGACATGTCTACTCACTCACAGCCTGAGTGAGGCACGGAAAGGAAAGGCTCTCTGTGTGTGTTGATGTGTCTGTCCGGCAGAGAGATATTGGTGACGGGACGCCGCGCGCGTGACCGTGTGACGCGTCTCGACCGGCGTCGCGGCAACGTCTTCTGCTTCCGCGTGGCGCCCTCCTTCATCCACTCGCTGTGGGGGTGATATGAGTGATGCACACACAACACGGTCATCCAGCCATCCAGCCATCGTCAGGATCCATGGCGTGCATCCAGCAACGGTCCATCCCATGCATCCGAGTGCATATGCATGAGAGGCTGACACATACAATACAGACAGATGAGGGGAGAGAAGGGAAAAGAAAAAGGTGCAGCCAGTCAGTCAGTCAGTATGTAATTGACAACCAACGGCCCGGCCGGCCGGCCGGCCGGGTGCTTTATATATCGTACCTACAGTATTGTATGCTATGCCGAGTGAGTGAGTGTCCGAGAAAAGGACACGTTCAGTGCAAATGAAGAATGGCGCAGCCGCAGAGGCGACATCACCGTATCAACTGCATGACGACACAATGCAGACACCGCAGGCAATGCATGGATTGTGTCCATGGGATTGTGTGTCGGTCGCCTTGATTGTGTGGCTGGCCTCGCACCCGTGGCTACCTTTTGGCGATGCACTGTCGTCGCCATCCGCCAGCAGCGGCCGGAAGCTTAGGTGCTGTGATCGAGTGTATCGTTTGGCTGGCTGGCTGGCTGGCTGGCTGTACGTGTTTGGTTGGTTGATTATGTGGCCTCGATCTGCCTTTTGTCTGAGTTGTGGCGGTGCGACCTAATGGATGAATGGATGGATGGATGAACTAGATGACTGTCTCAGCGGTCAAGCCTTGGTTTACACACGCTGCTGCTGCTGTCGAAGGGATTGGGATGAGTGGTGCTGCTCGAAAACCACATTGAAAGGCACAGACGCCTCTCTATCAGCCAAATTGGCCTTCAAAACTGCCCTGTTCTCGCGAAACCCCGCCGCACAACGCGATCGCTTCGGATCTCTCGCTCTCATCTCTCCTCCAAATCATGAGCCGGATGCCATTTTCCTTCCATTCGATGGTCTTGTTGAGCAACGTGGCTGCAGTGATTTCCCTCAGCTGATCTCGTTGCTGATCGGACCTCCCGAT
Source organism: Vitrella brassicaformis (assembly GCA_001179505.1). Taxonomy (NCBI): domain Eukaryota; family Vitrellaceae; genus Vitrella; species Vitrella brassicaformis. Next base: position 239,258 of record CDMY01000831.1, on the reverse strand, counting down.
GCTGTCGGCCCTGCTCTTTGCGCTGGCCCTTATCGCCACCCCGACCGGCTCATTTCCTGCGGCTGACTTCGACGAGGAGATGGATTCATTGACGATGACGACGATGGCGCCGACGAGGCGGCCCAATATTTGTTCGAGGCGAGTGACCATGTCACTGGAGAGCCATGACACTGCCCAGCAGTTGAGAGTCTTGTGGGCCATCACAGAGGATATAGCGGAGAGCGTTCACCCGGAGGAGGCTATGCGATATGTTGATCCGTTGCGGACCATCGTCCATCTGTTGGGACAGACTCAGGACAGCCACGTCACGCGCGAAGCAGTCGAACTGCTGGTGCAGGTGGCACGAGTCGGCGCTCGGGCCACCGAGGCGTTCACCGAGGAGGGGATACACCTACTTACAACGGCCTTCGTGCAGCTGCTGGATCATAACGATGAGCGTGTCGTGAGAGCGGCGGCATTAATCCTGAGCAGGACTCCCACCGCATACGGACTTGTTCAAGGGGGGGTTGCACACGTGACGCCGCCTGGTCTGGCAGATGTGTTCTTCGAGTATGGAGCGGTGTCGAAGCTGTCGCCCTTACTTCTTTCGAACGACCACCTTATGTGCAGTTATGCCGTGAATGCAACATTCGTCGCGCTGACCGCCCTACATCAGACTGCACGTGAGTCGAATGGCTGTAGAAAGGTAGGCACCTCTTGAAGCCATCTGTTTGTCTGTCTGTCTGTCTGTCACTTGCTTGCAATGCACGAATATGTGTGGCAGACACGCGCCCCCAGACGATTCCCACGTGCATGGCGCAAACGATCCAAGCTGAGGTCATCCCGAATTCGATCACGGCTTGTGGACCCGGAAGCCACAAGAAGGCGCTTACCGAATATATTCCTTTTATGTCGTGTTTATCTTTTACGTCGTGTTTATTGCCATGGAAGTGGGGAAATGAATCGGCGGTGAGCGGGGCGGGGCGAGTAGATCACACTATTCTGTGTTCATGCATGTGTGTCTCGTATGTGTGTTGCAGGTCAGCTATGCAGTCGACCAAGGCTGTGTCGGCGTAGCATGCGACCTGCTGGAGTCCAGCAAGGATCGCATGGACGTCAAGAATACTCTGGCAGTATTGTCCAATTTATTTGTCAGGTGCGAGAGAGCCAGCGGATGTCTTGCGTGTTAACTGACCATGCTCTCCTGTCAATCAATCAGAGCAAGTGCGGCCTTGAGGATGAGAATCTCGTCTCAGATGAGGGTCTGACACACTTGAGACGATGCCGCCTAACCGGTGTCATTTTTTGCACCTTTGTGGCTTCAGAGCAGCTGTAAGCGAGCCATCCAAGAACTGACCGAAGAATTCGCGTGCGGCCGTGATCCAAAGCGAGCCAAAACGAGCGATTGTTTGGCGATCAGATCTCCTTGGGCCTACGCCGATGACGATATAGTAGTATGCACAGCTGCGTGGATCTGCATGGTGTGTCTGGCGTGTCCCTGTGTGTCTGGCAGGTCACTGACTTGTATCGGCTGCCAAGAAGCATTGATCTCGTACGACACAAGAAACAACAGACAGAAAACTTTCTCCTTCTGTCTTTCCCAATAGCCTTTGCCTTTGCAGCTTTCCTCTCCTTGGGCGCCCTGGGTCGCAGGTACTCTCGCTGTCCTGCTCGGCCTGTCGGCACTGTGGCGCTTTGTTGTCGGTCCCTGGCTGCAGCGTCACTGGCAGCGTCGGCAGCAGCGCCAGGCCGAAGACACAGCGACACAGCTGATAGCTGAGGAGGAAACAGTGAGGAACAGGGGGCAGGGGAGGGGCCGCAGAGGTCATGCCAGGCATCCCAATGCTGCTTCTGCTGCCCGCCGGCCCGCTGACCAGCCATCCTCTTCTGCTGGCGATGACGGTGGGATGGCCTCCACTGCGGCATCAAGCGGCAGCCACAGTGGCTGCCTGACACCCACCTCGTCTGGCGATGGATCGGCTCATCCTCTGCAGCAGGAGGAGCATCAAGAGGAGCCGACGCCAGACGACGGCGGCGAATGGACAGCCGCCGCGCGACACAGGAAGAAGAAGAGCAGAAAAGGCGGGACCACTCAAGCGACTTCACGACAGGATGCTGGTCAATCGAGCTCATCTCGGGAGACGGCGCCGCGACAGCAGGCGCCAAGCACCGCCATGAGGAAGAGCCCCCCTCGCCCCCTCGTCCCTCCTCTAGTGAGCCCATCGCCTGAGCATCACTCGTCGCCTTATGCCGACCGGCAGCAGGCGCCGGAGAGAGCCGGCGTAGCACCGGCTGCCGCTCATGGTAATGCCTTTGTCGGCGCTCAACGAGGCCAGAGCTTCGCGGGCCGGTCGTCGTCGTCCAGCGGTCCTTCTGATGACTCTGCGTGGGTCAGGGGTGTGGGGGCTGCTTGGTCTCAGTGGGGCTCAGGGCAGGGCGGTGGACATCACAGCCAAGACCCGACGGAGCGGCAAAGGAGAGCAGAGGCCGCGGCTGCCGATGATGCCCACAGCGTCGATCCCGCACGCGCCATGGCCTTAGAGCAGAAGCAGCAGGCTGTCGACAGACTGCAGGAGTGAGCCGAAAAAGCGATGAATGGGCGGCACTCGCACTGCAGTCAGCACGTGTGTGTCTTGGCATGTGTGTGCAGGCTGCGTTGTGAGTTGGACGGCAAGTTGGCGGCCATCGCCTCGCTGGAGCAGCGAAAGACCAAACTGATACGCGAGAAGGAAACCGCAATGGTCAACGCACCCAAGTGTGACGAACCGCACCCACACACACAGACACAGAGGGCGGAGACCTTGACGCGCCTCGTGTCGTGTGTGTTATGTGTTTCAGGTCTGTTGACGAGTTGGATGAGGTGGTTCGTGCGGGCGGCGTTGAGGGCATCCGGCAGTTTTCCGCTGAGGCCGAGGCCGAGAAGGCCGCCCTGCAGCCCATCTACGACGCCGCACTCGCCAAGATCCGGCAGCTCAGCAGCGGATCGGCAGCAGTGGAAGAGCCCCACATGGAGAGGGAGCAGGACACCGCCACTGAGGGGGCAGCAGCGGCATCGGGGTCTTCCTCGGCTGATGCGGGTGGCCTCTGTGGGCCGCTGGAGGGCAGCTCGTCGGGTGCTGGTGTAGCTGATGACATTGGTGGTTTGGGGCTCGGCGAGCAGCTGGCGAAACTCACACAGCGCATCTCAGAGTGAGCACAGAGACAGCGGGGATTCCCACACCGCCATATGTGTGTGACTGTCTGTGTGTGGCATTCAGGGTCGAGCAGCAGCTGGGCAGCGGTGAGCTGGATCGTCGGCTGAGGTGCCTCTCGCATGAGGTGGGGAAGCTCCAGTCGCGTGTCGATGCCATCAGGATGGACACCCATAACAGGTATGAAACAAGGGCACACACATCGGCTGTCTATCTGTTTGTCTCTCTGTGCAGGCCTTCGATGGCTTGCCTCTCGTCCATCCACACGGTGGCCGAGGCGACGGCCTTCCTCGCCCGCGTCATGGCCCGCATTCACAGCTCGACGGGCTCATGCTTCGGGCGCACCAGGAGGAGAATCGGCAGCTGCAGCGGCGCATCGACGACAGGGAGGACGACGAGTCGTGTGCCGTGTGCCACGACGGGCAGCGGACGGTGGTGCTCATCGGCAAGGCGCCGTCCACCTGCCGCCACCGATGTTTGTGTGTCACCTGCTGGCACACGAGCTATGCGCCGGGGAGGGGCAACACGCAGTGCCCCATCTGCAGAAGCGACATCGACTACAGAAAGTCGGGGCCCACCATTTAGACGATTTGTGGGGTGTACAGTTGTCGGGTTCATGTTAGTGTGTCGGGTCGGCTGAGGAGAGATGCAGCCCCATTCACTCGAGGCGATGCTGACTGCGCGTGTGTGTGTGAGGATGGGATGATCAGTGCATTTGTGTAGTTCATGACGCTGCATCATGATGGTCTGTTCTCGTGTTCGGCTGCTGTGCAGCGGCTGTGCAGAGATTATCTAACCAAACAGATAGAAGATAGTGTCTCATCTGTGTGAGTGTAGTGTGAGAGAGGTGACATGGGAGAGGGCGAGATGAGAGAGAGATGCATGAGCTTGATCTTGCCCTCACTTGATTCGTATGTGCACGCCACGCCACCACTGGACACCGACATGGACCCCAGCTGTATGTGTGTACATCATGATGTGTGTGTAGTGTTAGTGTGTGGTTGACTAGGCCATAGCCATTATTGTGTATACATATGGTTCGTGCGCACCGCACACTGATTTCCCCCTCCACACACACCACCAACCCACCAATTAACGAACATCGGCTTTTACAGTAAGCGGAGTGTCTGTAAACAGTGATACTGCAGCAAACGCAGCAAGGGCCTACCATCCATCCATCCATCTGTCTGTCCCTGGAAGACAGACACTTAATGTCAGCCGCCCCCATCCTCAACACACACGTGTCAATCACACCACCAGAGCCACACGGCTCACATACCTGACACAGCAACACCCATCACACAGAGAGGGAAAGAGAGCACACAATACAATGAGCCGAAAAAACTACATGGATTCTCCCGCCCCTCGTGTGTCCAACGGACCAGAGCGTTGGCTCTTCTGTCGGATGTTCGGCAGTAGCCGCACAGCGTCGTCCATCTTGTTGTGGGCGATGTGAACTGTCCGAGGAAGGCAGCAGGACCACTGACGCCCTGCTGGGGCGCCTCGGTGGTGTGGATGGAGATAGATGCCGACCCGTAACTCAACTTGTCCATCTTGATGCACGCCGCGAAGTCGTCGCCATCCTCCTCGCCACACAGTATGACGAGTCGGTAGGTGCGGTAGATGCCGTAGTCGATGGTGCGGCAGCCGTCCCACAGGGGCGGCTGCTGGGCCATCAGGGCACAGATGCGATGATACTCAGCAGAGGACGGACAGCAGTCCTGACCCGACACTCGAGGCAACGACAGCCATGCCATCCTGAAAGAGCAGGAGGGAACGTACAGCACCCGACACATTGCTGTGTTGTGTTCTCCCGTTTAAGGAGTGGCTGCATACCTCTCGACGACCGACTCACGGAAGCTGCCGTAGTCGAAATCCTGGTCTGCAGGCACAGACAGACACACAGCGGCAGACACCATCCATCCATCCATGTCAAATGGCCTGTCCTGTGGTGCTTTGCCCTCCCCTCTCTCACGTCGGCACGGGGGGTCGGCCGGATTGAATCGATCTCGATACCTGGCCGGCACCGTCTGCTGTGTGTGAACCGTCACCTGCCACCCGGCCAGCTCGTCCTGCCGGCGGTTGGCATTGCGCGTCAGGTGCATCCTGTCGCCCAGTTGGTGGCTGTAGAGGCTGTACTGGCGGATGGCCTCTGGGCGGCTGAGGTAGAGGGTCTTGTCGGCCGTCGCCAGCCGCACGTCAGCCGATGTGATGATGAGTGGGAGGGAGGCCAGGAGGCCACTGCTCCTGGCCAGGCGCAGAATGGGCTCATTCGCCGCCCACTGCCCGCCCTTGACCAACACCCACCACAGGTGGTGTTGTTGGTGTTGTCATCGTGCTCATACGTCAGCCATCCGTCGATGTGTTGGTCGCGCAGCAGCTGGTCGATGCGTTTCTTTATCTGTTTGGTGATGTTGGTGGCCAAGTCGAGTGTCTTGCAGGCAGCGAAGAGAGCGGAGACCTCCACGCCCAGAAGGTCCGTAAAGTCTCCCGACAGAGCCGCCACTTCATGAGGCCCGAGGCGATCGACCATGGCGTTGAACAGACAGAAGGGCTCGCCGCTCTGCGCAAGCAACCAAAAAGAGGCGACACGTGAGTCGAGGAGGATGGATTCATGTCAGCGATCGATGCTGTGCAGGTGTGTACCTTCTGTCCGTCGAGGCTCTGCTGCTGGGCCACCTTACGGCCAACCCATTTGAAGCCATCGCACACCTGCGAACCAACAGCACAAGATCCTCGTCAAGAGGACATCCCAACCGCCCGCCAGCTTGCTCGTGTGTGTCTGCTTACTGCTTCGACGTTGGCAAGCTCGTGGAAGTGTGATGTTGCGTTGGGCACGACTATCTTGAACTCCTCTGTGCCGCCCTCCTCCCGCATGAACACCCTCGTCCCTCCCGCAGTCGGCTCCAGCTTGGACACGAGGCCTTCACCCACAAGTGCCTGCCCTTCCTGGCTTCGCCGTCCGACACCATCAGCACTCGGCTGCCCAGACGATACCGACAGGACGATGCACCGACAGCCACCTGGGGGACACCAAGCTCCACCTGGATGTGGTCGATCTCCTCTCTGAGCCGCGCGGCCGTCTGGCTGGCTTCCTCAGGCGTCTTGAGCGTGAGGAGGTCTCCGAGGATCCACTCGAGTCCACAGAAAACCAGCACTCGAGGCCACAGTTCGTCAAGCCACTTCAGCACCTTGACCAACACCTGCCCAGGCAGACAGACAGGCAGACACACAACAAGCAAGAGAGATAGTTTAGGTTCACATGCAATCAATCAACAGACATACCTCTGTCGCTGGCTCACCTTCCTCCCTTCAGCAGACAGAGCGTATCGGACCAGACCGATGACAACGAGACAACACAGCAGCGTCAGCAGGTGGAGGCCGGTCCTTGACTCGGAAGCGACGAACATCTGGCACAGACAGAGCCTTCCTGACGTGGCGAAATAATGGTCAGCGACAATAATTGTGTGACAGCGGGTACATGTACGATGCCCTTCGGCTTCTCCTGTTGCGGCTCCTCTCTGGTGCTCGCCGTGCTCATCGCTTCCTCTGCGGAAACGTGCGAAGGCCGACAGTTGCCCCTGCTGCGTGAGCTGGAGAGCAACGACAGCCTCAAGCAGCTCCACGTGTTGCAGTCCCTCTTTGAGGACATCGGGGAGGGCTTACGGCCGCAGGAGGATGCTGCACGATACGCTGGTCTCTATGGTCAGGCTCTCCTTGCCCTCGCCGGCGACTTTGGACACCCTGCAGTCCAAGTTGAGGCGGCGGCTCTGCTGGCCATGATGGCAGAGACCGGCACTGAGGCTGCTGACGCCCTCGCCCGGTGAGTGGGTGAGAGGTCGGATGCTTGTCCGTTGGTTGACAGGCAGGACCCATGTGTGTTGCTGTCTGTGTCTGGTGTCCTGTATAGTGTTGGTGCTCGGTCGTCCGTCATCGAGACTCTCATTCACGCAACGGATTTGCCGGATGACAGAATGATGGACGTTGCGGAACCTTTGAGCACCGTCCTGCATCACCTTCCCCGAGGGGATGAGGCGCACGAGGCTGCGCTTGCCCGGCTGGGGGATCGTTATAACGCCGTCCAAGACAGGGCGGCGGAGAAACTGATAAATGAGCTGAACAGTGATGAGAGGCACGAGCAGCTACGGACGCTGCGGGGGATCCCCTCCGTGGTCAAGAAGAGCAAATTCCCAGAGAAAGCTGCTGCCGAGATTGTCGGTCAGTTTGGGCCGGCCATCCTTGGCCTCGTCGGCGACTTCGACCACCGTGAAGTGCAGGTTGAGGCGGCGACTGTCTTGCAGCAGGTGGCAGAGACCGGCACTGAGGCCGCTGAGGCCCTCGCTCGGTGAGTCGAGGTGGCACCGGTCGGCTGGCACGAGTGTGACTGTCTGTCTGTCTGTCTGTTTCAGACTGTTTGTCAGAGGTGGCACCCATTCGTCGCTTGTCGATACCCTCAGCCGCACTTTAGAGCTGCCAGACAGCGACATGGAGGACATCGTGAGGCCTCTGACTGCCATCCTGAAGCACTTGCCGTGGATCTATGGTCCGCCCGAGACTGCTACTACCATTTTGCCCCTGTTTCAGCTGCTGGACCACAGCCACTCGTCGGTCAAGAATGCTGCAGTGGTGATGCTCGCCAGGATTCCGGTCCACACATCGCCCGACGGATCGTGTGCTGTGACAGCACCAGGTCTTGCTGATGCTCTTGTCAACCATGGGGGTGTGGAAAAGCTGTCGGCCTTGCTTCTGTCATCTGACAACTCGACTCGGGACCGCGCCGCCGTCTTGTTATTCACGATGGCGGTGACGCGCATATGCGAAGGTAGGTGGCGCTGTTTGTCATTCACTTCTGTGCGTGTTTGTGTGCGGACTTTACTCCAGACTACATCGTAGGGCGCAAGTCTGGCCTCAGTCCTACGGCCATAGTCACAAACCGCATCCTGCCCAACGCTTTCAAAGGCCTCGACTGCATGCCTTTAGTGCATGCAGTGTGCAGCTCTCTGTTGTTCGAGGGGGACGAAGGACAGGTACGCTTCTCGACTATGTGCCCATGCCATAAATGGAATCATGCGGTGTACATTGTGATGTGCACTGCTGTGTGTTCAGCGTCGGTACGCCGTCGACAACGGGTGCCTCGAGGCGGCGTGTACATTCATCTCGACCCCGATATCGGGGGGCTTACCTGTACACGAGCGCATTGAAGAGGGCCTTATCACAACATTGCTCCTGGCCTTCAAAGAGATACTCAGGTACGCAACGAACGCCATCCACACAAGGGTGAGGCATCCTGTCTGTTTGTTGGTGGTGCATTGATTGATCAGGGACAGCGACGTTTTGGGGCAGGAAGTCGCAAAGACTATCGTTGGCAGCATGGTCGGATGCGATGTGCACTCACTAAGTCACTTGCGTGGCGCACACGGTCTGTTTTGGTGACTGCAGAGATGCCAGCAGTCGATTGAATACATTGCAAGGAGCCCTGATGCTAACATTGCCAGCAGCGCCGCACAGGCTGTTACGAATACGCTGTCCGTCTACGCGGCGGACCTGCGTCGGCGAACAACAACCGGGGAAACGGTACGCAGGGCCCAAAAGGCACCGTTACAAGGCCGACCACTCTTCCTTTGCAGCTGTCCTCACCTTGGGCGCCGTGGATTGGGGGCGGAATCCTTCTTGTGGCTGTCGCCTCCGTGCTGTGGTGGTTTCTCCAGCCCCACATCGACCGATGGAACCAAAGCCGTGAGCAGCGTCAGGCCGAAGACACAGCGGCACAGCTGATAGCTGAGGAGGAAGCAGAGAGGAGCAGAGGGCAGGGGAGGGGCCAGAGAGGCCATGCCAGGCAGCCCAACGCTTCTGCTTCCCGCCGGCCGACGGCTCAGCCATCCTCCGCTGCTGCTGACGATGACAGTGAGAGTGCCTCCACTGCCACACCCAGCACCAGGGCCACTAGCAGCAGTGACCTCCAGCCACCCACCATGTCTGGGGATGGATCGGCTGATCAGCATCAGGTGGAGGCGATGGCAGACAGTGGCGGCCAGTGGACCCAGACCACAGAGGGACACCGAAAGAAGAAGGGCAGAAAAGGCGGGCGGCCAGGCAGAACTGGTGGGTCAGCTTTGCGACCGGAGGCTGGTCTACCGAGCTCATCTCATTTGGCGGCGCCCCCACAACAGGCGCCAAACGACTTCAGCAATGGCCATCCCATGACGCCGCCCAGCAGCTCTCCGACGAGAGACAGTGAGGGGCATCCCTCTGGAGACCTCAGCACTGCCACATCGACGGCCGACCAGACGCCGCGCGACACTCTGCCGATGAGCGTCAGCATACCAAAGAGGGGGCGGGCGGCCGGGAGGGGCCTGGGGCTGCCAACCATCGCACCACCGCCGCCATCGATGGGCGCGGCCCCTCCGACTCCCTGGCTGCCGTCAGCAGAGGACATCAGCAGCTCGACGGCTCATCGGCCGCCCCTTCCCCCGCCCCCGCCCCCTCCGCCCAGCCCTCCTGAGGTCTCGTGTGGTGCTGCCCTCAGCCATGAGTGGCCCTCATCGGGAAGTTCGGTGCGTGCTGATGATGGTGCGTCCCGCAGGGGCCCCCCGCCACTCGTCAAGTGCGGCAGGTGAGGACACAGAGCATTGGGCAGGGAGGGAGGCCATCTCATTGCCGACCATTGTGCCGTGTCTCCTTCACTTAGGTTTGCGTCTTGTGGTGGTGGCGGCGTTCGGCGGCCAGTGACATTCCCCGACAGGTGAGGATCGAGGCGTCACGGAGATGACGGATTGACTGTTTCGCTGGTGCTTGTGTCAGGTCTCCTGCCTGCCCGCCGTCCAGCAGCTTCAATGAGGGACTCCACCCACTCCCACCTGCCGCCGCCGGTGCTGCCAGCAGCAGTGCGTCTATGGTGGACTGTCTGGTCTGTTTCGGCGAGCACGGCCCCGCGGCCGTCATGTACATCCCCTGCAGACACATGCACATCTGCACCACCTGCTATGCCAACCGCAAACAGGCCTGGCAGCGGAGACTCGGCCGGGTGAGGGCCGAGAACGCCGATAGGAAACGGGCTAACGTGGTGCTGGCGCAGGGTGAGGGTGCGGAGCAGCTGGAGCTGCTGGACGAGCCGGAATATCGGTGCGAGCAGTGTAGCAAGGCGGTGGATTTCGCCGGGACAATGGCGGAGGCCTTGCAGTGGGTCTCAAATCCCTTCATATCGCAGCCCGAATGAGGGAGGGAGGGAGGGAGGGAGGGGAAGGCGTCGACAGTTAATTAGTTCCATCCATGGCATGTGCATGCCTGTCTGCTCGTTGCGAGGGAGAAAGGAGTGTCAGTGTGTGTGTATGGGAGACTAGACAGGTTCTCACTCTCTATTTGTTTGTGTACGACCGGCCCTTCTGTGCTGCCGGTCCGAACAATTAGAATTTAGCTGGGTGGATCATGTCATCTACTTACTGATCTGTCTGTCTGTCATTCATTTGTGTCGTGATGGGAGATAGATACAAGTGCATCACGGGTTGAGAACCGCAGGTGTCTCTCTGCTGGCTGGTGCATTCATTGGTCTCCGCCACATACCTTAGTACTCAAGTATGTATGTATGTATGTTTGTATTTATCATGTCGTACGTACATTGTTTACTGATCTGTAGCTGTCGCTTGCTGGGTCAAGCTACTCTGTGGGCTGACTGACACGTGGACAAAGAAATGTTGGATGTATGTCTGTTTGTGGGCTCTGTCTGCATGGGCGTGGCGTTCACGTGGTTACAAATAACTTTCATAGACGGACACGGACACGGACACGGACACCAACTCCTGTCCGTCCGAGCACTCACACATGGTTGCATCTATCCACACTCGAACAGTCCATTCATCATAGCTTCCGCAGCCCCAGGAACCCCTCGCAAGAGGTGACAGTCTGTCCCTCCCCCACTCTCCTCGCCCTGTCTCCACCCCTCTCCGCCACACACACTGACACACGCGCCTGGGCCGGCAGCACCACATACTCTATCATCGTGCAGCCCCCAACAGCGCTGGCCGACGCGCCGCCGTCGATAGTGCGTCTGCCGCTGGTCTCGACCACCTTGCGATCGTTGACTATGAGGCCCACCTTGGCCGCATCGCCCCCGAACACGCCACAAGTGGCCTCGTACAGCCCGGGGGCGCGGGCCACCACAAAGGTGCTGCCGGACTGCCACAAGAGGTTGTCCGGACCTGTGGACATGACACACATCATCAATTCACATCGACAACGAGAGTCTGTGTGTCTCTCTTCATCTCTACATGTGTTGACGACCTCCACTTCATGGCAGGTTAGGGCGACAGGCGGCCCGCCACTCTCCCCCGAACCATGATGTGGTGCTCCTGGTGACAGTGTCAGCAGGCCGCTCTCCGTCCGCCCCGACCGCCATAGCCACCGGCCCAAAGAGTTCTCAGCACAGAGTGCGTCGTTGATGAGCGACTGCTCGGCCGCCATGGCCTTGAGGTCGCTCGTGTGGGCCGTCTGCTGCAGCTGCTCACGGATGGTGTCGTGCTGCTGTGTGTGAAATGCGTGGTGGCTGCTGACGGTGTGGCTGAGCTGCTCGAGGTTCGTCTGCAGGGACTGTGCTGAGTGTGCGAGAGAGGGGATGGAGGAGAGGGACCGCTCCATGTCATCTAGACGCAAGGATACCGACTCGGATACACGCTGCATCCGCACACACGAGGGACAGGACAATGCGAAACGGTCTCAGCGCCTGTCCTCTTCTTCCCCTCCCTCCCTCCCTGCCTGCCTGCCAATCCGTGTGCGCACCTTACCTGTATGTGTGTGCGCTGTGTCTGGACTGCGGTGTCCATCTCCCCCACCCGCCCCTTGACTCCCTTGACCGCCTCTCCCACCGCTACCACGTCGTCCCGCAGCTCCCTGACCTCACTATCGGCCCTCTCCCTCTCCTCGCGACGCTGCCGCGCCACAGTGGCCACATGCTGCTCCAGACGGTCCACACGCTCCTCTGCACGCCCCACCCGCCCACCCACCTTGTGCTCGTGCGCCGCCACGCCCTCTCTGAGCGACTGCACCTCCTCCTGCACGGCCTGCAGGCTCTTGAAGGGCTTGACGACGGTAGTCTTGACCTTCTGACTCACCATGCTGTCCACCTGGCTCTCCGTCATGTGCCCTTCCACTCGCTTGGTCAGCTGAGCTACGTCGGTGGCCGCTGCGCGACTCTCCACCGCCCGCCGCAGGGTCGCCACCTCTTCGCTCGTGGCCCGTCTGTCCACTGCTGACGCCACGCGGCGGAGGTCCCCGATGGATGCCTTGCCGTCGAGTGCCAGGCCGACCGAGGTGACCTGCTCCTTTAGGTCACGCACAGACGCCATCATGGCGTCGCGCTGCACAGACGAGGGGGCGGGAGGGGACGACTGGGTGGGCTGCTGACCGCCATCAGTGCTTCTCAGCTGGCCCTCGAGTGCCGCCACTCGGCTCTCGAGTGCGTTGATGGCGACTCTGTCGTCCCGCTGTGCCGCCTGCAATGCGGCTACGGTGCTCGTGAGGCCGTCGGTCCTCTCAGTGATGAGCCGCTCGCACTGCCGGGTGGCCTCGACCAGAACTTCATCCAGCGAGCGATTGACGTCCCCCACGGCCGTCTTGTGGTCGATGGCCTCGCGCATCTCGCCCATCTGCTGCGCCAATGCGTCGACGGTGCGGACCAAATCGATGCTGGCCGTTCCCTTGAGTTGTGTCTGCAGTGAGGCGACTGACGCCTCGGTGGTGCTCTGGTCGGCCTTGGTCTCCATCTTGCGCTCCAGTGCTCGCAGAGCCTCGTTCTGAGCCTTAACGGCTGCAGCCACACAGATAGGGGACACGGACATGCAGTTGATGTGAACTGGTGTTTTGTGGTGCCCTTTGGGTGCCTGGCATACGTACGTACCATCGTATAGAGTGCGGAAGGAGCTGCGGACGACAGACTGCAAATTGTGCCAGGTGAGAGGGCCGCTGAAGAGAGATGAGTCATTGATGCAGGGAGGCTCCATCGCGCTACGCATCACCTGTCCTTACTCTATTCTTTTGACCATCTTGTCATCTCAGGCGATCCGTCAAAAGCTCGCTGGTGGGGAAGGATTATCCTTGCAGAACCGTCTATCCTTCAGTCATTCCCCACACACAAGTCGACTCGACAGCCGCCCGCCATGGACCGCAGCACAATATTCGCTGTCGTCCCAATAGGTGCCTGAGATTATCCATGGCATGGCATCAATGGGCTGGCATTCATTCTGTGTGTGTTGCTGTGCTGTGTGCCATGTGTCAGCTCTGCTGCTGGTGTTCCTGCTGGTGAAACTGGACCGCATTGAGAGGAAGATCAGCGATGCACAGGTGCGGGGCCGGGTGAGAGATCTCTCATGACCCTCAGATCTAAGTGAAACATTCGTGTGTTTGCGCGCGTGTGCATATGTCCTATCCTCCCTCTGTCTGCAGCCTGCCCATGACAGTCTGCGCCGCCTGCAAGTCGACGTCGAGGACGAATGCCCTGGTATGTATGAATGGCCTGTGAGGGTGTCGGTGGACTGGACGAGTGTGCATCTCGGTCTGGTCTGTCTGTGTGCAGACCTGTATTCGCGCATTCAGCAGGCCATCGACGAGGGCTACACCTTCAAACCTGACAAGGTGAGTGACTGAGTGAGTCGTCTCCTGGACACCACACGACGGGGCCGGGCTGTCCTGTCACCTATGGGCACGGCATGTGTCTGCCTGCCTGCCTGCCTGTGTGTGTGTAACCAGCTGGCGATCCTCCGTGGTGACAACCAGCGTGTGGTCAAGACAGCCGAGTACCTCGACACCACGGGCATCTTCGGCCTCCTCGAGGCAAACCTCACCAACGTCGACAAGGTACACGACAGTCGTGCCTCTCTGTCGGGACTCTGTCCGACCGACAGTGGCCGTGTGTGTGTGTGTGTGTGTGTGTGTGCAGATCGAGACGATATACCTGCGGTGGACATATCCCATCGACCCTGAGAACAACACCCGCACACAGGAGAACGTCTACCTCGTCCAGAGCATCAGGTGAAGGGGGCATGTGGCGCATACCATACACCCACGCCACAGACAGACCCATACACACACACAGCACATCACATGTCATCTGTGTGTGGTGTGTGTGCAGGCGTTTCACCAACGACAGTGACGGCACCCCCGTGGTGGAAGTCGACTTTGTCGGCGGCGACAAGTCAACACATCACACACACAGCATAGCGTCCACAAACACACAACATCCGCTCTGTCTGCCTGCCTGCCTTGTCAGGTTGGTGTTGATAGCCGAGGGCGCCAACCTGTTCGTCTCCGACGACATGGATCGGCCCATTGCCGTCTTCAAGGGCCCTGCGGCTGACGCCAATCCAGATGCCATCGAGTACTACACAATCGCCGAAGAGGACCTCAGACGGTAGGCACACACACAGCACACTTCCACACGTGTGAGTGTATGCCATGTGTGTCGGTCCTGTCCTATGTCTGTGTGTGGTGTGTGTTCAGGTCTCTGCAGCGGGGCGGCGCTCAGACGGGTGCCCGTGGCGCATGGAATAGCGGTCTACGAGTGGGTGTAAAGGGAGATGCCACCAGAACTGCAAGTGAGTAGCGACTTGATAGAGAAGACACGCCCTCTGTTTGTCGCACGTGTACGTCGTGTCGCGTTGCATTCCTTTGTTCGTTCGTTCGTTCAGGCAACCTTGCCCGAGGGTTTTCGCCTGACCGTGGCAGCCTCAGATACCTCATGCGCACCTCCTGATCCACCGACTGACCGACCGACATGACCGATCGCGTCCATATCTGCATTCGTACAATCGCATTCACAGATGCGTACAGTCGTACATTCATGTGTACGCAGTGGCGCATTATTGATTTGTGAGCGCCACAGACAGTAAGAGAGAGGGAGAAGGGGATATGTGAGTGAGTGTGTCTATGGTTCTGTAGTCGTGGATGGCTGGATGGATGCGGGACTGTGTGTGAGTGGCTGATACCTTCAGGACGTTTTTATGAGTGTCTTGCCGATTGATTATCGCTGATGGCTGTGAGACAGACAGGCCCCGCAGAGGAAGACTGACACAGACCTTCCTTGGGGTGGGGTGATCCGATCTTCATAGATAGACGTACGTTATCGCAGCGAGGGGGAGTTCCACAGCTGTGGTGTGTCGCTTTGAGTGTCGGTCGATCTGGGCTTCGATCTTGTGAGCGTCGCGCTGTTGCGCTCTTTTTCTCCATCTATGTCAGCCAGTCAGTCAGTCAGTCGAGTGAATGGTGGCCAGCCACTCTGTCTGCGCACTAGTGGCTTGCTTCATGGCGACTGACAAACGGCTGGATGGTTGGTACCGGTTGGCTGGCTGGATTCGTTTATGGTATGGTGTATGTGGGACGTGTGTCGCTGCTGATCCACATGATCCGGCGATGCGATGCCGGACCTGAGAAGGGATGGCATGTATGTGTTGACAGATTGACATACAGGGGCGTAGCTTCCAAACCAATCGCTGTGTCTACGGCGCACTCGCACCGCCACCCGACCCGACCGATGAACACACTGACTGCATAGGCAGGCAATCGATCACGCACTACAAACACCGGAGGGGAAGGTTCGTGTGAAGGCGCACACACAGACAACAGACACGACACACTAAGGCCTCGAACGAACAGATATGGAAATGCGGCTGTTCAGCTGTGGCTGCATTCATGGGATGGCGGACAGACACAAATATAACTAATGGACAAATAAACAAGGAAAGAGACAGGGAACGATAGATAGAACAAACAGGGGCACTCACACAAATACGCGAAACCAGCCACCCTCCCGCCCTCCATCCCTCCCAAAGACACGTATTCACGGCCTAATTCCTTCCCCCATTCTCACATAGATGTCACCCACCTCACGGCCGTCCCTTCCTCTCTCGCCCACCTACGTCATGTGGTAACTTTGATGCCCTTCAGATCGGTGGCATAGTCGGCCTTGGTGAGACACGCCGGGCACTTGAGCTCCGCATCGATCTGCACGGCCATATCCATCGCCTTGTCCGGCACTCCCTCAGCCCTCAGCCGCTCCCTCTCCCCTTTAGCCCGCTTGTGGTTGCGGGACATGATGGCCCAGCAGGCGGCACACAGACACCGCTGCTTGCAGGGGAAAAAGACCACTGTTGGACCCGGCTCATGGCAGGCGACACACGTGCCGTCTCTGATGGCCTGCTCCGCTGCTGTCTCTTGTTGTGGTGTGCTGTCTTGGCTCCTGGGCTCCTCGGTGAGCAATTCGAGGGCCGCCGCACTGCTGCTGGTGGTGCTGGTGGTGCTGGCGCTGGCCGAGGGTGAGAGACGGTGGGGCTGCTGGGGCGTGTCACTCGTCTGGCGCTGCTCGTCACGAAATCGGCCCACTCTGAAACGACACAATAAATGAAAAGGTGTCCTTCCTGTGTCTGTGTGCGTTCGTACTCGGCCGTTGCTTGCAGCTGGCTGCCATGGCCATGGCCGCACTTGACGAGAGGCGGGGGGCCCCTGTTGTGGGACAGACCAGCTTGAGCACGCACCGAACTCCCCGATGAGGGCCACACATCGCTGAGGGCAGCACCACACGAGACCTCAGGAGGGCTGGGGGGCGGGGGCGGGGGCGGGGGAAGGTGCGGCCGATGAGCCGTCGAGCTGCTGATGTCCTCTGCTGACGGCAGCCAGGGAGTCGGAGGGGCCGCACCCATCGATGGCGGCGGTGGTGCGATGGTTGTCAGCCCCAGGCCCCTCCCGGCCGCCCGCCGCCTCTTTGGTATGCTGACGCTTATCGGCAGAGTGTCGCGCGGCGTCTGATCGGCCGACGATGTGGCACTGCTGACGCCTTCAGACGGATGCCCCTCACCGTTCGTCGTCACAGGGCTGCTGGACGGCGTCGTCAGGCTACTGCTTGCGCTGGTTGGCGTCTGGTGAGAGGAAGTCGCTTGAGTGCTGCCGCCCCTCTTGGTCCTGTTCGACCGATTGCGCGTCACCGCCTTCCACTGGCCGTCATCAGACTCCATCTCAGCCACGGTGGTCGATTCCTCTCGCAGCACACTGGGTGTCTGGCGGCCACTGCTGCTGCCGCTGCTGCTGGCTGTTGTACAGGAGAGCCGCCCACCCTGGTCATCACTACCAGAGGAAGGCTGAGCGACGGGCCGTCTGCGGACGGTGGTCTGTTGTCGCCCCTTGCCGCCTCTGCCATTGTCCCTGTTCTTCTCCGCCTCTTCGTCAGCCAGCAGGTCTCTCTGGTGCCGCTCGGCTTGCTGCTCCCGTCGGTGCTGCCGCAGCCGCAAAAGGTGGACGTAGAGGAAGCGCCACAAACGCGGCAGCATGACTAAGGCGGCAAGGATGATAGCGATGCCGATAATTCGGGTTGACAAGACTCGGTGGCCGCCCGGGGTCACTGCGAGAATGCGGACGGCCGCTGCCTTCACCGTCAGGTCACTATGGTCCAGCAGCTTGGCTAGGAGGGGCAGCCCGCCCGCCTCCATCAGCTGATTGGTCGACTGAGCACCAGCCTCACGCAAGAGGAGCTGCAGGGGGCGTAAAATGTTGAGGGGACTGAGGGCACCAGCTGCGTGTCTGCCTGAGAGCTCCGTGCTGCGTCTGAGAGCCTGGACAAGAGAGGGGATCGCGCCAAACCTGAGACAATTGACGAGCCCACAATCGATCGCCCAGCGTACAGTACCCACCCCCTGCACTCACTCACTCACTCACTCACTCACCGGATGAACACATCGACCACCCGAGGGCCGCTCCCGGCAAAAAGGCCCAGGACCTCGCCCGCTGCCCGCTGGACGTCATCGTCCTCTGTCTCGCACAAGACACGCAGGACAGATTCCCCAAGCTGATCGGCATACTGTGCGACCAGCAGCTGCTTGGTGGTCGCACGCTCGCTTCGGAAAGTGCCCTCAACCACTCCCACCAACGCACCCAGTAGCTGCTGCTTGTCGTCGCTCCTCAGTTGCAGGGTCAACATCTTGATGGATGCCGCTGCCCGCCCGGTGAACTGAACGGGGCCCTCAGGTTCATCGAGGATACTGACGTCCGACTCGTCAAGGAGGGAATCCGTGTCCGTGCCGTCACTGTCGCCACTGTCGTCACTGTCGTCACTGTCGTCCTCCATGCTCTCCACGTTTGCCTCCAATAGCTCCATGGCCCTTTTGGCTCTCATGCTGATGGCGTCAGTGGGGTGCTCAACGAGCTCCTTGATCGACTGCCCACAACCATGCTGCAGACAGGTAGATACACAAGACGACAGACGATCCGTGCGATTCGGGTGTTTTGCCCCTCGTGTGGTCAGTGCAGTGAGACCGTCGTAAGGATGGCGGCTGTGGCTCGCTGCCTCAAACTGCCACTGAGCGAATTCTGGTAGAAGGTGTCCCAAGGCGAAGGAGTGGACCTGAGGGCACCCCCCAAGGAGTCGACCAGGAGAGTGTCAAAGTAATCCCAGTCCGACAACGGCGCCTGCATCTGCTTGACACGCGCCGTCAGGAAGACACACGCCTTTTCAATGCATCCGTGAGCAGCTGCGTAGACTTGCTGCATCCAACGCAACGCACACACAGACACATCCAGAGGAAGATTGAGAGAAATTAAGAAGAGCTGTTGTCTCTTTCCTTGCCACCTCACCTGGGTGTCATTCCCCCTGTGTATCAGCAGGTTACACACACGATGATACGGCAGGATGTAGGCAGCTGCATGGCTTCCTCGGCCAACATGGCTGCCTGATGCGGCGACTGCCAGCTTGGGCAACACTTCAGAATCGATGATGGTCTCAATCACGGCTTGCTGCAGCCCAGGCCGCTCGGCTGATATATCGATCACACACAGTTGGACCAAACAAACAAATACACAAACAAAGAGAGGGTTGTGGTGCCCTGCAGTGGTTGGTGTGGGTGTTCCATCTTACGAAGGTCATCAAGTATGGGCATCAAGATGTGTTCTACAATGACAACGGCATTGTGACGCATCTCGACATCGGGCCGTAACAGCAATGCCGAGAGCTTCTTGAGCGCCCCATGCTCGAACAAGGTGTAGGCCACATCAACACACGCAGGTCTTGGAGCCACACACAGAGCGAATTGGAGCTTCCTGATGATGGTGGTTGCGGCTCTCTTGACCTCCTCGTGCTGGTGGTCCAGCAGCCGAACGAGCGGAGGCAGCCCGTCGGCCTCGAACAGCTCATCCTTCCACGGTAAGCCATTCTCATCGGCCACGAGCACAACCTGGTGCAAGGGCATGACGATGGCTGAGGCAAGCTCTTCGTCTGGGAGGTCTACAGCACGCTTGATGGCCCTCACAAGAGAAGAGATGACACCCACCCTGACACAGACACACCCAGAATGCCTCTCTTTATATCTCTGTGTCAACACTACCGTATGAGGGCCCCAACGGCCTGGGTGCCGGCCTTCCCGATTGACGTCAGCAGCCTTGATGCCTCCAGCTGCAGAGCCGTCTCAAATGCTCCTCCCAGCAGAGCGCCGACGGCCGCCCCGGAGCGCTCCGCAACGCCTGCAGCAATGTGGTCCGGCCGTGTGCTGTCGGCGATGACCTCACGCAGCTGCTTCATGAGACCGTGCACCTCATCCCTATGAAGATCGCCGCTCACGGCTGGCGACAAGGAGGCCAGCGTGACGACGAGCGCAGCCGCCAACATCAAGGCAGGCAGGACTTCTGTTTTCATTTCTGATGGCTTTTGTCGCTTTATTTCATCACGTCCCGCACACCGGTCGAACGTGCCAGTCTCAATCGCAGCTCCCGTCCTCAGATGTCAAACAACGACATGGCAAGAACGGATGGATGGATGGATGGATGGATGGATGGCCGGAGTGCGATTCATCTACAGTGAGGAAGTGACAGACAGGACACCATTGCCCTCAGAAGGACCGTGCCCTTGCCTCCCAATATTTCAATCGCGTCATGCATCCAACCGCTGCATAGCAGCCGAAAAGGAGAACAGATCATGCAGCGTCATGAACTACACAAATACACTAATCATCCCACCCTCACACACGTGCAGTCAGCATCGCCTCGAGTGAATGGGGCTGCATCCCATTCTGCAACGCCCTTACAGCAGCTCTCCTCCACCCGACAGACTAACATGAACCCACCAGCTGTACACCCCACAAATCGTCTAAATGGTGGGCCCCGACTGTCTGTAGTCGATGTCGCTTCTGCAGATGGGGCACTGTGTGCTGCCCCGCCCCGGCGCATAGCTCTTGTGCCAGCAGGTGACACACAGACATCGGTGGCGGCAGCCGGACGGCGCCTTGCCGATGAGCACCACCGTCCGCCGCCCGTCGTGGCACACCGCACACGACTCGTCATCCTCCCTGTCGTCGATGCGCCGCTGCAGCTGCCGATTCTCCTCCTGGTGCGCCCGAATGACGAGCCCGTCGAGCTGCTGAATGCGGCCCATGACGCGGGCGAGGAAGGCCGTCGCCTCGGCCACCGTGTGGATGGACGAGAGGCAAGCCATCGAATGCCTGCACAGAGACAGACAGTGGACAGACAAACAGATAGACAGCCGATGTGTGTGTACTTGTTTCATACTTGTTATGAGTGTCCATCTTGATGGCGTCGACACGCGACTGGAGCTTCCCCACCTCATGCGAGAGGCACCTCAGCCGACGATCCAGCTCACCGCTGCCCAGCTGCTGCTCGACCCTGAATGCCACACACACACAGACGGAGTCACACGCATGGCGGTGTGGGAATCCCCGCTGTCTCTGTGCTCACTCTGAGATGCGCTGCGTGAGCATCGCCAGCTGTTCGTCAAGCCCCAAACCACCAATGTCATCATCTACACGAGCACCCGACGAGCTGCCCCCCTCCAGCGGCCCACAGAGGCCACCCGCATCAGCCGAGGAAGACCCCGATGCCGCTGCTGCCCCCTCAGTGGCGGTGTCCTGCTCCCTCTCTCTGTGTGGCACTTCCACTGCTGTCGATCCGCTGCTGAGCTGTTGGATCTTGGCGAGTGCGGCGTCGTAGATGGGCTGCAGTGCGGCTTTCTCGGCCTCGACCTCAGCGGAAAACTGCCGGATGCCCTCAACGCCGCCCGCACGAACCACCTCATCCAACTCGTCAACAGACCTAACACACATAAGACACACGACACGAGGTGCATCAAGGTCCCCGCCCTCTCTGTGTGTGCGGTTCGTCTCACTTGGGTGCGTTGCGCATTGCGGTTTCCTTGTCGCGTATCAGTTTGGCTTTGCGCTGCTCGAACGAGGCGATGGCCGCCAACTTGCCGTCCAACTCACAACGCAGCCTGCACACCCATGCCAAGACACACACGTGGTTCTGCAGTGAGAGTGCCGCCCATTCATCGCCTTTCCGGCTCACTCCTGCAGTCTGTCGACGGCCTGCTGCTTCTGCTCTAAGGCCATGGCGCGTGCGGGATCGACGCTGTGGGCGTCATCGGCAGCCGCGGCCTCTGCTCTCCTTTGCTGCTCCGGCGGGTCGTGGCTGTGATGGCCGTCACCCCGCCCCGTGTCCCACTCAGACCAAGCAGCCTCCATGCCCCTCACCCACTCAGGGTCATCAGAAGGACTGCTGGGCGGTGATGACAATGTCACGGCGGTGGTGCCGCTGCTCAACTCGCCCGCAAAATCCGCGCCTTCGTGACCCCCAACACGAAAGCATCCATCAGCAGCAGCCGGTGCTGCGCCTCTGCTCTCTGTCGATGACGACGAGTGCTGCTTGAGGGGTGGGGTCACCAGAGGGGGGGCGCCGGGGCGAAAGGGGCGACGCTGCGGGCGATGGGCCATCCCACCAGTCACAGCATAGCCACGTGTGCCGCCAGAGATGCTGCCGGCGGTGCTTGGCAGCGGCTGTGGGGGCGCCGTCTCCCCAGATGGACTCGCAGACACAGAGGTGCTCGCTTGTCCAGCCAGCTGTTGTGAAGCTGACCCATCGGCCGCCGAGCCCGACCCGGCCCTTCTGCCCTTTTTCTTTCGGTGTCGCGCTGCGGTCTGAGTCCACTGGCCGCCACTATCTGCCATCGCCTCCACCTGATGCTCTTGCTGCTGCTGATCAGCTGATCCACCCCCAGACACGGAGGCTGGCTGAAAGCCACCGCTGCTTGCTGCCGCAGTGGGTGTCAGGCAGCCACTGTGGCTGCTAGTGGACGTGGTGGTGGCAGACGCGATCCCACTGTCATGGGCAGCAGCAGCGAAGAATGGCTGAGCCGTCGGCCGACGGGCGGCAGAAGCAGCATTGGGCTGCCTGGCATGACCTCTGCGGCCCCTCCCCTGCCCTCTGCTCCTCTTTGCTTCCTCCTCAGCTATCAGCCGTGCCGCTGCGTCCTCGGCCAGACGCTGCTGCCGACGCTGTTGCCCCGGACGGACAACAAAGCGCCACAGTGCTGACAGGCCGAGCAGGACAGCGAAGAGGGCAACAGCGGCCGAGAGTGCCCAAGGAGAGGACACCTGCCAAGGAGAGAGAGAAACAGTACTTTCAGGTGCTCTTTGTCCTCTTGTGTCGCACCAGATCATCGCGTCTTGGCAGCCGATACAGTCCAGTGACCTCATACATGCGCACCCAACTCGCGATGGCCTTGGCTTTTCTGGCACCATCCCCGGAGCCGCTGGCGCGCTTCTCGATGGCACGCTTGCAGCTGCTCTGAAGCCACAAAACAAGCGATGAGCTCGGTCACGCGTCATGCGAAGCGTTCCAGACCCTGCCCATGATGATCTTGGCGACTCGCCTCCTGAATGCCTCACTTGCCCTGATGGATTGCAAACATGACACCGTGATCGTGACCATTACAAAGGCTTCATGCGTAACGTACCCGCCTGATAGCAACTTCAATTCAAGCAGTGCTTCCGCTTCTAAGGACATCACAAGGGTGGAGTACGCCGCCGTTTTCCTGACCGTTTTGTGCTCGACCACATCGCATGCTGCGTCGAAACACCCGTGCTCGACTGCATAGCGAACCTGCACAACACAGACAGGCAGACAGACAGACACACACACACACAGACGGACAGACAGACAGACAGAGAGATAAACATAGAGATACCGACGCTCACCGCCATTTCGTTGTCCAGTTTTCGTCCGAAACTCAGCGCAAGGCTACACGACAATAGCAAGGTGGCCATTGTTGTTGACATATCACCGCTAGTGGACACATTATTTGTCCCGCTTTGGCTTTGGTAAACCGTCCTCAAATTCGGAACGACGTCACGATCCATGATCTGTCTCATACTGATGGCAATCGTCTCGGGAATTTCGCCTGATGCACACAAACAGGCAAGTGACAGACAAGTGAGGTGCCTTTGTGCAGCTGCATCCGACTCACGTGCTATCTGATGTAGGGCGAGCAGGGCGACATACATGGCATCACTGCTTGCAGGGCCGTATGGCGACAAAAGCAAGCGCGATAGCTTTGACACCGCCTGCTGCTCGAATAGAACAGCGGCCACTACCCGATGAATTTCCCCCACGGACCCTTCAGATGCAGCAATGGGAATCCCGGCCAGCATGGAGGTCGCCGCTCTAAAGACGCTATCGTCGTGACGGTCCAGCAGCTGCACGAAAGTTGCCAGCACAGCTTCGTCAACCCGATCACCTACTCTTACGATATGCACTGGCAGGTCGACCGCTTCCCGTTCCACGTTCGCTGTCAAGTTTGGCGTCTGTAGCAGACGAGTAAGATCTCCACCGTATTGTGGAGCCTCCTCCTCCGGCTGTGTGCTGTCTGCAATGTTCTCTCTGATGGCCCGCAACATACTGAGCGCCCCCTCAGAGGACATGGTCACCTCCAGCACACGGGCCGGCTCGTCGGCGCCATCCTCCTCCTCATCAATGAATCCATCGTCCGCTTCGTCAAAGTCAGCCGCAGGAAATGAGCCGCTCGGGGTGGCGGTAAGGGCCAGCGCAAAGAGCACGGCCGACAGCATCAAGAGACCCGATCACAACACACGGGATCAGCTGAGGGAAATCACTGTAGCCACGTTGGTCGACAAGACCATCGGATGGAAGGGAGATGGCGTCCGGCTCATGATTTGGAGCAAGATTTGGAGGAGAGCGCCAGACCGATCGCGTTGTCTGCTGCGAGCTGACGCGACTTTTTCGGTTGTTTGTGCTGCTGTTTCGCTCGGCAATGAGTCAGCTGATGGTCGCAACAGTACCCTGGTGAAGCGTCCACCCATCGACAGCGTCCTTCGATCATTGGCGTGACTGAGATGGCTGCAGCAGCGGCTGAGGGTGAGGGAGTCGGTGGAGATCTCACAGCGGCTCTGACGGCATTCGACACGCACGTTGAGGTACAGCGCAATGAAACCTCATTCACGACCATTTCATTCGAGTTGTGTTGTTTGTCTGCAGGCCAGCAAGCGTGAAGGCGCCCTCAAGATCCTGCACAAGCTGGTCAACAAGTAGGCTGCCAACCACACACACACATGCACACACACACACACACACACACACACACAGCGAGAGAGATGTGGTGGTGTGTCATCGGCCTGTCTGTCTGTCTGCCTGTCTGTCCGTTCATCAGTCTGGCGACGTGTCCATCTGAGGAGCGTAACAAATACAGAGTGGTCAAGAAGAGCAACCAAGCCATCAAGGAAAAGGTAAGCAACCCAGGCACTGACACACACGACACACACACGACACACACAGGACAGGACGCTTGTTTCTCTCTCTTGCAGCTGCTGGATGCAGGCGGCGACCACTCCACTGCCCTCCTGGCAGCATGTGGCTTCACAGAGGTATGGGAATCGAATCACAGCCAAACCGTGAGATCTGATCTGCCTCTCATGGCATGGTTGGTGTGTTGTGTTGTTCGTGTCAGAGTGGCGACATATTCAGATACCCACCGGCCAAGGATGACAAACTGCAGAGGTGCTGCTTTCCCAGACACGGACAGAAGTGCTGCTGTCTGGCTGATTGCATGTGTGTGTGTGGTTCTGCAGCACTCTGGCGGCTGTGACTGAGCACCTCAATGCGTCCGCCGCCGCTGTCCAAAAGGACCAGCGAAAGAGCCAAGCGCCGCTGCAATCGAGTGTCCGCAAGGCCGAGAAAGACCGCATCTTGGCCGAGATAGAGCGTGACAAAAAGGAGAAGCTCTCCGCCCAGCAGCAAGCCCAGGCCGACCAGGAGCTGCCCCTGCCGCCCCCCGGCCCCGCTCCCTTCGCCGCCATCCAGGAGGCAGCAGCGTCAGCGACAGGAGGAGGAAAGACCAAACGCAAGGCCAGCACACCCGTCAAGAGAAAGACTGCCGCACCACCGGGCGATGGCGATGCTCAGCCGAAGCACAAGTCCCCCAGGAAGAGCAAGCCGAGGAAGAGGCGTGAGAGCGATGAGGATGAGGACAGCGACGAGCCTCCTGAGGGTGAGGGCGGCGAGTGGGAGGGCGAGGACGACCCCGAGGACCACATCGGCAGGAGAAGAAAGGCGCCCGAGCCGCCACGTGAGCCGGCACGAGCCAGGCACACTGATGTGTGTGCTGGCTGATGGATGTGTGGGTGTGTTTGTGTTCAGCGTCTTCTGGTCGAAATGCGTCTGTGTATGGCCGTGAGGGCGACTCAGCCGAGGCCATCGGCACGGCCATCCTTCAGTTCGACCCTGAACGAGGTCTCACGGGCCTCTATGGACAGCACGTGGCGGCAAGGGAGCATAGAGTGACTGCGGTGAGAGAGACGACACACAGATAGGACATCCATGCTCTCACCTGTGTGTGTCTGTCTCTGTGTGTGTGGTGTGTGCAGGCCAAGAACGGTTGGGTGACTGTGACGCATCGGCACGTGTCGTCATCGGGCAAGCGGAAGGTCAACGTCACCTTCGGCATATCCAACGCCAAGAAGGTACTCGCAACACACAAAACACCAATTGCAACACACACATCAGGTGCCATCATCCGCAGCCACTGATTGGAAATCGGTCAGGATCGCAATCGTTATGAGGAGGAGGTGCCCTTCTACCCCATTGAGCTCATCGAAGACGTCTTCACACACATCATCACCAAGTACAGAAAACACCTGCACTCACTCACCGAGGCATACACACAGCGGCGTGCATCCGTGTGTGTGTGTGTGTGTGTCTGCAGGTCGACCACGTCGCGCAGGAGGGGCGGCTCTGCGGTCAGTAAGGCCGCAACCGCCCCTCAATTCATCCATACGTCTCAGCCATGAGTATCTGTCTGTCTGTTTGTCTGTCTGTTTTGTCTGCAGGGCACTCTGCTGCTGTCTCTCGAGTCGCTGGCTGAACGGAGTCCTCCCGTATTCTGGTCCATGTAAGCTGACATACATCGACCCATCGTCGAGCGACTCACCGTGTGTCTGTCGGCGTGTGTGTGTGTGTGTGTATGTGTTGTCCATGGCATGTCAGTTACGCTGCGTACGGTAAGGATGCCTACCAGGATGGGCTGCAGGAAATCGTCGCCGCGGCGCAACACAAGGCACAGCAGGAGCAGCAGCAATCGTGATGGATGGAGAGATCGATGGATGGATGGATATGCATGTGTTGGCCTTTCATTACTTCACGGGCGTGTGGTTTTTCCGTCGACTTGATTGATTGATCATGGACATGACATCGATTGCTCGAGAGGGACACGCAGGCATTGATTGAAAGCCCACTTCGGGGTCTGGCTATACCACGTCCGTGCGTATTGCGGTCATGCCATCCATGCCGCAGTACTTCATGCATACACACGACACGCCACACCGCTCAGCCAACCAACCAGTCAGCCACTCAGTTAGTCTCGCCTGCAGTGCAGGCGGCCAGGGCCACCTCTCTCTCTCTCTCTCTCTCTGCCCCTCTGTGTGTGTGAGTGGACGACCTATTCAATTCGATCAGAGCTTACGAAAAAGAACCCCCCCCGCACACCCCATCCAACCATACTCACGCCACGCCACAACACACCACTCAGCCAGCCACCCAGACAACCAAACTCGCCCGGAGCACCTGATCTCCTCTCTTCCCTTCTGATTGTGGAGATCCACAATCCACTGACTGCATGCGAGAGGGGCTAGTGAGAGCCATAGAGTGGTGTGTGTGAGCCAACCTCGTGTGGTGTCGTCTCATGTCGGTGCCCTCCCCCCCCCTCCCTCTGCCCCTCTGTGCGTGTGTCGTCGACCTATTCGATCAGAGGGCCTACGAAAAAGAACCCCGGCACGCCCCATGCATCTGACCATACATACGACACGCCACAACAACAACACACCACTCAGCCAGCCAGCCAGCCCGTCAGCCATTGACTCTCTCCTGCAGTGCAGGCGGCACAGGGCCAGCTCTCCCTCTCTCTCCCCTCCCGTATTCACACAAAACAGACATGCACGGTGCATGTCACGTACCCAGCCAGCCACAGACAGTTCGCTTCGCGAGATAGATAGACAAGGACAGGCCAGCCGGACAGGCAGCGCCAGGCCAAGGAGGTGCGGACAAACGGAAAAACCCAGCGCACACACCAGACAAACAGGTAGACCCTTTCCTGCCTGACTCCCACCCTCCCTCCCTCCCCTGTCGTGAGTGCACACGATTTATTGATTATCCCTGTCTTATGATTATCCCTGTCTAAGCTAACCGACATCGTCCCACACGGTCCACTCTCCCGCAGCCTCTTCTCCCTCTCCCGCACCCGCGCTGTCCCCCTCCCTCTCTTCTCCCCCCCCTCCCTCCGTCTGTGTGTGTGGTCGGCCTATCCTATTCGATCAGAGGGCCTACGAAAAAGAACCCCTGCACGCCCCATGCATCTGATCACACACATGACACGACACAACACTCAGCCAGCCAGCCCGTCATTCACTCTTTCCTGCAGTGCAGGCGGCCAGGGCCGGCTCTCTCCCTCCCTCCCTCCCTCTCTCTCTCCCCCCCCCTCCCGTATTCACACAACGGCACAGCCAATCACAGACAGTTCGCTTCGCGAGATAGATAGACAAGGACAGGCCAGCCGGACAGGGAGCGACAGGCAATGAGGTGCGGACAAACGGAAAAACCCCAGCAGACCAACCAGACGAACAGGTAGACCCTTTCCTGACTCCCTCCCTTGTCGTGAGTGCACACGATTGATTACCCCTGTCTAAGCTAACGGTCATCGTCCCACACGGTCCACTCTCCCGCAGCCTCCCCTTCCTCTCCCTCCCCCTCCCCCGCACCAGCAGAGCCGCTCGAAGCCGCAGCAGCCGCCGCAGCCGGGGCAGCCGCACCACTGCCGCCCTTCCCCGCCGTCGGCTCGTCGCTCTCCACACTCGTGCGGCCGTAGATCACCGACCCCGCACGCTTCTGGAACGACTCGCTGGTGCCCATGGAGCGGAACCCCACGATGTGCGGGAAGTACACGCCAGCCATGACCGATGCCGCCTTGGCCGCGCTGTCTGCGACGGAGGGCGTCTCCTCCACGGGGTGGTCGGCCTCGGAGAGGGCGTGGTGGACCGTCGGCTGCTGTGCTGCTTGATCGGTGTCTGCCGTGTGAGTGGGAAGTTCGGCGGCTGCTGCAGCGGGCTCAGGCTCGACGGCAGTGGTGGTGGGTGGAAGCGTGGCGGGCTGGCTGGCTGGCGCCGAGGTGAGCATGGGGCCCTCCATGGCTGCGGGCTGCCCTCCAGTCTGCTGGCCCGCCGTGCCGTTGGTACAGATGGCGTTGGCAACCTCGTTCATCACTGCGTCATACCTGGACAAAGAGACAGACAG
Organism: Vitrella brassicaformis; assembly: GCA_001179505.1. NCBI lineage: Eukaryota > Vitrellaceae > Vitrella > Vitrella brassicaformis. The sequence goes on along the minus strand of CDMY01000831.1, from coordinate 210,480 downwards.
ACAAACAGATGAACAATGGTACACATCAGAACTTGGTCGATCGGTCGCCTCACGTACCAGACGCCCAGCTCGGCCGAACTGTGGCATTCGAACGCCGCCTTCGCGCCAGTGGCCGCGTCGAACCCGTCAATGATCCTATAGATCGATGACACACGCCACACAGCACATGCCACACAGCACATGTGGAGAGAAATGAAACAATGCACCCATCCCCTTCCTCTTCCCCACCTCCCCTTGCTCACGTCTCGTGGCTGCACTTGTGGAAATCGATGGTGTGTCCAAGCCCCGTATTGTCGTGCCACACCACCAACGCGTTCGTCAAGTTCTTGAACCTCGGGCGGACGGCGACACGGATCGTCGGGTACACGAGGTCGATCGTGGTGGCCTTCCCGCACGGCACGCAGCCGCAGCATTGTTCCCAAAACTGCAGCTTCCCCTCACCCAGCTCGACCATGTGCCAAATCGGGCGAGAAGGCCAATACCACCTGGTCTCCCGCTTACGCATCGGTCCCCTCTTGTTCACGCGGCGGATCGGCGGCATGGCTTCGAAGCGCGAGTGGCGGGAGAAAGAGAGGCAGGGAGCCTAGAAGGGCTGGAGGAATCCTGAGGAGGGCACGGGGAGGACGGCGGGAGGGACGAGAGGGAGGGGGAGGACGGTGGTGCCACGAGCAGCAGGGAAGGAAGGGGCCAGAGGGCGCGCAAGCAGAGAGCCTTAGAAGAGGGGCAGGGAGGCGGCCGGGGGGCGTCCCAGTGGCGAGAGTGTGTGGCGGGAGTGTGCTGAAACCCTCGAGTTGCGTTGGGCCGGAAGAGCGCTGGCTGGTGGGAGACGGAGCCGAGAAGGGAAGGCCGGGGAAGGGAAGGCCAGGGAAGGCAGGGAAGCAGGAAGAGGGGCCGCGGCAAGGAAGAGGGTGGTGTGGGAGTGACGCCAAGCGACGACGAGATGGTGTGGCGGGAGAGGGGAAGACGTCTGCCTCACTCTACAAGCCGGACGGAAGGCCGGACGCGGGGTTGGTCACCGTGGCTCTGTGAGGGCGCGGGGGAGTGAGGAGAGAAGAGGGGGAAGAGGTCTGCCTCACTGTTCAAGCCGGACGGAGGGCTCGGCGTGGCTCTGCCGAGGGACCACTAAGGGACCGTGAGGGGGGGAGGGAGGCAGAGAGCGAGGGGATGACCGAGATTCGCCCCGGCGTGTGGGCCGAGCGCTGGATGGAGGTGGAAGTGACGGGGAGGCCGAGCAAGAGGCCGAGTGAGGCTGCGGAAAGGCAGGGATCTGTGGGAGGAGGGAGAGGTCGAAGACGTCCGCCTTCCCTCGCCGTATGTCTTCAAGCTCGCATTCATCGGTCCTGGGGAGATGAAAGGAAGGATGAGGAGAGCTTCTCCAGTGCGCCTGTCCGTCAATGGGTCCATCAAGCACCGAAATCCATCGCTTTCTGGACGGCATCTATCAACCTCAGCATCAGCAGCAGCGGAGCCACAAGCAGAGAGTCTCCTGCCCGTCCCGGCATCTCAGCAGGCTCCAGCTCATCAGCCAAGCAGTGACACAGCTCTGCATCAAGATCATCAGCCGACGCCGGTGTCATCGACTGTCCCGCTGCCTTCTCTGCATGCCCCGTGGCCCGTCCCCTCGCGCAAATCAGTCCAGCTCCGACACAGCATATCCAGGTGGAAGCTCACGGACCTATCCACCGCCCTCCAAGCATCAGAGGCAGACAATGGCGGTTCTGGGGATGACTCGTTGACTGCGTTCTACCCGCCCCCTGTGTCGCTGCGTCGGCAGCCAGTGTGGATGCGGGGGGAGAGGCCGCCTCACCCGCTGCCCATGACCGAGCCTGGGCCACCGATGAGTAGGCGGACGATGAATGCAAAAGATAATGGATGGATAGTCGTGTGTGGTGTCTTTTTGTGCAGGGTTACGTGGCCGCGTGTGGCCACAGGTGTCGAAGACGCGGCTTGACCGGGCCAACCACTTTGTGCTCAACAAGGCTGTCAATGAGGCACTCAGACTGCAGGTGAGTGAGGAAGAATCGCACATATAGATTCTCATTGACAATCAGTTGATTTTCAGTTGCGTCATCCCCATCTTTGGTCGATCTTGAGTCGTCGCGCCTTTGAGCTTCGCGACCGCCTCGATGGAGTCGACATTTATGTCTTCGCCGTGGCCATTGCCAAACTCAATAGTCAGCCCCCACACACACAGACACAAACAGCCGTCCCTTCACGCACTACGTTTCGTTCCTTGCATGCTGCAGTTAGTGACGTGCCTTTGATGGAGATGCTCTCTGAGGAGGCCATCAAGCGCCACCATCTCGCCCTCGCCACACCACCCCCAGCCCCACCAAACAACCAGCAAGCAGCAGCGTCTGAGTTGGTTCCGTCCTTCTGCCTGGATGAGGCCACAGAGGCAGAGGGCGAGAGCGATGCCGATGGCCTGAATGACGACGCTCATGAGAGTTACGAGGGGCTTGTGAGGAGGAGAATGGAGCGGATCAACAGGCCCGCCAAACCCATAGAATTCAGACAGCTAGCAGGTGGGTGGGTGGGGTGGAACAATTGCACTGAATGCCCGTGGATCCCTTCTCTGTTATTGCAGGTGTTGCTGGTGCGTGGGCTCGTGTGTCGTATGTGAATGTGCCTCTGCTGGAGGCAGTGGCCGAGGGCCTTCCTGACCACATCCATCAACTGAATGGACAGGACATCGGCCTCATCTGGTGAGTGAAACGTGGCAACACGGAAAGGCGCAGGTCCATGCGTTTCTTCACTGCTGGCTGTGCTCTGTGTGTGTCTACGGCAGTGAGGCCTTCACAGCTGCGCAGCTGAGATCTACTGTACTGCTCAAAATGATCGCTGGGTACTGACACGATGAGCAGAGACACAGACACGCAGACACTGATGCTATCTTTCCCTCTCTTTCCAGTTTGTTGACCGACTCGTCAAGTCCGGTCCCCTTTAGCGCCACCAACCTCGCGTCGGTGGCCAAGTGCTTCGCGGCGCTCTCATACCGCTCGCGAGAGGCGTGGCGTGCCCTGACGCGGCAGACTGTAATGCAGGTGGGTGAGTTCCCGCCCAGACGGCTGGCGGTCGTCCTCAAGGCCTTCGCACAGGCAGCTGTGAGGGAACCGAGAGTCTTCAGGTGAGACAACGGGGGGAAGAAGCAGGAAGCTTATGTGTGTTCTTTTTGTGTCTGAGCTCAGAGTGGCTGGCGAGTATCTTTTGAGTCACGTGGAGCACTTGGGTGGCGGCGACATCGCCACTGTGTTGTACGCTTACGCATTTCTGGAGCTTAGACACAATCGGCTTTTCGACGAGATGAGCAAATGTGAGGGACGGGGGGGCGCGATTTCTCTCTTCTCGTGACGCCTTGTGTATCTGTGTCTGTGTGCGTGTGCGTGTTGTCGGCCCCTTCAGTGTTGCCTCGTCGCGTGTCTGAGATGGCGTGTTCTGACATGCTCAACGCCCTCTTATCTTTCAGCCTCCTGGACTATCGGCCGCCGCTGGCACTCAACGTTCTCCTCGCACACATCCACAAACACATCAGGTCACTTCACCGACAAATGAGGGGTTCAGGCATGCAAAAAATGGCTGGGCCCCTTCAGGTGTTTCTCAGGCGAGGAGATCTGCATAGCGCTGTCGCTGCTGAGGCGCCTGCGGATCAAGCACGAGCCACTCCTGGCCTCTCTTGGTCGGCTGGTCGAGGGCCGTGTTGTGGGTCGGGTTGCTGCGCCGCAGTCCGCCATGAGTGTGGCCTATCAGCTCAACGCGCTCGCAGAGGCGGGCCTCGACGATACACAGCTCTTTAAGGTAGACACACTGATGCAAAAGGGCAAAAGAACGTTGATGATCCGTGTGTGTGTCGGCAGGCGACAAGCAATGCCCTTGCCCCCCTCCTCACGCAAGACTCGACACATGTGCGTCCCCACCGCCAGCTCCCTCTCGCCAAACAGCCATCTCCCTTCAACTCGCACCACGGTGTCACGCTGATCCTCACCGCATTGGCGGAAGCCAAATGTGAGAATGCCTTCGAGTTCGTCAAGGCTGCGGTAGAATGGTGGCATGTGAGGCTCTTGCGAGGAGAGGTGGTAGCGAGCTGGCTGGGGGACTTGGAACGGTCGGTGGCTGCGCTGGCTGCTCTGAAATGGCGGGATGAAACATTCGTCAGGTACAAACGAAGTGACGTGAAGGCAAAAGAAGCTATGACACTCGCTATTTGCTGTTACGCTGTTCACAGGACGGCGTCCGCGACCTTGCTGAGACACTATGCGCAGCAAGCATCTGTCCTCATTGACCAGCAAGAAGGTGCCCCGACCGACACATCATCTTCGCAAGTGCCAATCGGCGACGGTCCGTCATCACTCTTACCTGAGGTCGGCCACTTCGAGTCTGTCAACGCTGTGCCTGATCCAACAAGCGACATACACAGGCAGCTGGGTCTGTATGGAGCTTCGGTGGGTGACGAGACTCTCAGGCCGCACGGTGACAGGCAGCTCTCGTGGCTGAGGAGGGTGATGCATCTGATGGAAGCGCTTTTCGTTTTGGACGTTGTCCCTTCTGCTGATGAGCGTGCTCTGTGGGCGCAAGTGCTGAGCTATGCAGATGGGGTAGTGCGTGGGATCAGCACAGAGGGTATTGATGGAGATGCGTTGGCGCGGTGGGCTGTGGCGGTGTGGTGGTGGGTGGAGACTGCCGATTTGTTGGCTGCCTGCCTGTTGGGCCCCTTAGCTGATCAACTCAAAACGCAGGTGGAACAATGACGAAGCCAGCAAAGAACCGAGTATGGCAACATACCTCTGTTTCTTCAGACCGATAAAGAGTTGTCTTCTTTCGAGCACTTTGCCAACAGCTTGTGCAGTGACGGAAAGGACGCGCCGATCAGCGACGTCACGCGTGCTGTCAAACACGTGCTCAAGGTCAGACGAAGACAAAGGCGAGAGCAAGACGCTCATTGGACTGTCGTGGCGGATCAAACTGACAGGTGTGCAGTCAGTGAATGCTGCACAGACATAAACCACGCATATTCTCCCTACTTGTCTTCCAGGTCTCGCAATTCACCGTCTTCTATTGTGCTGTGGCCATCACGCACTCCGACGTGGTCACCACTGGCTGCAGCGCAATCGCAGCCGCCGTCACAGACGTTGCACGTTGACAGAGAAGCCGTGTTTGCGAGGGTGACGCAGATCAGTGCAGAGGAGGGCAATCGGAATGAGACAGACACGCCGGTGTCGGGCCAGTTTGGCCATCTTCGCATTGCCCGACACAGGCGCAGACAGATGGAGGGCTGGCTGGGTGGCTAAAAGGAAGAACTTCTCGACGAGAGGAGACGACATTTTCAACGCTGCAATTTGTGTGTATGTATGTGACTGCCCCACCACGGACCCGCCGAAAGTGAAGAGGATTTAATGCAATGACTCCGTCTGCGGCAGCAGCTATGCTCTCTGCCTCTGCCTTCGTTCTCTGTCTGTTGCTGTCCGGCGAAATGCGCTCGCGGCGAGTTTTTCGCGATGAGACGGCGAGAAACCCGCAAACCCTGATTCTACGGATTTTGAAAGTTTCTTCGCAGTTTCCTGCCGCGTTTGGTTTTCCAGCCTTGTTTCAGCCACAGATCTTCCGTTTCTTGTCCTTTTGGGCTGATTTTCGGCTGATGTTGTCCGCCTCGCCTCGTTCCCACCCCTCCCACCTCGTCCGACTGCATCGGCCACTTTTTTCCTCAACCGCCGTGCCCCAGCAAGGCGCCTCGCCTGGTGGTGCCCTGCCTTGTGTGGAACGGCTGGCGACCGCCTGGCATCAGCGGAGTGGGCGCGCCTTTGTTCTCTCGTCGAGAAGGCCTCGATCAGGTTGGCACATGTGTCTCATATCTGCTGGCTGTGGTGATGGTGTGATGTATGGATAATGTGCAGGGATAAATGCACGCTATGTGCCGTCAATGTGCTCATGTGCCTCTTCTGCTCAGTGTCCAGGTGGAACGATGATTTCTTCTTTTTGTTCCCGTCTCTTCTTCTCGATAGATTTCTGGGAAGGTGTGTGAGTGCCTCACTGAGTCTGGTGTTCACTGCACACGTCAATGCCCTCATTTGCTGCCTTCCAGACATGGGAGTCCCTGGTCAGGCGAAGGAAAGGAGAAACAGACTAATCTAGTGGATTGATCAAGTAAGTCATCGTTGTGTCTTGCAGCTTATCAAAGAGAAGACACGCTCATGGTACTTACGTGCTTTCTTTCAGCAGACGACGTCGTCATTCGCTTCCCTCGCGTCGCCGCGGCTGAAGGCTTTTCAATTTGTGACGAACTTTTGACATCTCTCTTCTTTGTCTTTCTTGGTTTTCAGCTTCTGGAGCGGTGTCGGCCTTCCCTTCCCGGCGGCCGCACAGGTACGTAAGCGAGCTTGAACAAACAGGGACAACGCACAGATTTGCTCATGAGTCATGCCTCCTCCGTGTCTTCTTTGCTTGTCTATGCATACTTGGGCGCTTCGGCGGCAGTCATTCCGAGTTTGAAGGTGAGAAGAGTGTTCTATGTAGTGTGCTGTGTGGGTGTGGGTGTCAGGCTCAGATGCGTGTGAGATATTGAACAGCAAAGCGCTGGACTTGCCTACGTGCAGGTGTCCAAGCACGATGCCCTCGTCCACGAGAATCCGCAGTAGCAACTCCGCGGTCGGCTCGCCGCCCACCGCCAGCAGCCACCAACACACATGTGAGAGGGGGGCGCACACACACACACACACACACACACACATCCCATCCCTTCGCCTTTTCTCGCCCGTTCGCATCCACCGCAGCAGCACTTCTTCTTCCATCGAGGACGCCGTCCATCTTCGTGAGCTTGAAGGCAATCTGGAAGGTGGGCGGCAGAGAGACGTGCCCGCCCTGGTCTACGCTCCCAGCCTCCTCGACCCCGCTCGGTCCTCGCTCCTCTCGTCGCTACCGCCTCCCCCCAGCTCTCCTCCCGGCTCTCTGCCCGCCTCGCGTCATCGGGGTCCCTTCAGCTCCATCCCTCCGTCGCTCCCGCCCTCCTCCCTCCCCTTTGGGCAGGCGTGGCATTCTCCGTGATCCCCACGTGCCTCGAGGGTTTCAACATCCCTCCCGCCGCCACTCCCACCACCACCCTCTTCCCTTCCTCTTCCCTTCCTCTTCCCTGCCTCCCGCGGCCCGGCCCCTCCCCGTGCCCCTCCCTTTGCGCCCTCCCTTTGCTCCCTCAAGCCAGCTCACCAACGGCCAAGCAGCAGCTTGCCCTTCGGCCCAAGGACGCAGCTCAAGGGTTTGTTTCAGCTCCCTGCCGCCACTCCCCCTCTCTCTCGTCGCTCCCCGTCACTCCGTTCAGCCCTCTTTCTTCTTGCATCCCTGCCTCCCCCGCGCCACCGTCCGCCCGTCAGCCGTCTCGCCACCACTCCCGCGCAGCAGACAGACCATGCCGCCCATCCGCCGCGTTAACAAGGGGGGGTCGCTCCGGAAGCGAGAGACGAGGCGGTATTGGGACTCGCGCCCCATCTGGCATCACGTCGCGGCAGGAGAGGGCAAGGTCCAGTTCTGGGAAGAATGCTGCGGGTGCGTGCCGTGCGGTAAGGCGACGACGATAGAGCTCACCTACCCCACCATTCGCATCGCCTGCCGCCCGCGTTACAAGAACCTCACAAACGCCCTCGTGATCTGGCACGACAACACCGGGCTCGGGCACACTGTCGACTTCAACAAGTGCAGCCACGAAACGTGAGCACGGGGAGGTGCGGGAGGGAGGAGAGGATGAGTGCCTCTCCATGTGTACTGATATGTGTTGTGTGCTGTGTGTGTCATCAATTGATCAGGCCACCACCATCCAGCTGGAGTACCCCACCACCCGCTTCAAGAACCTCACCAACGCCCTCGTCATCTGGCACGACAATACTGGGCTCGGACACACCGTCGACTTCAACAAATGCACACATGAGACGTGAGCAAGGGGAGGTGGGGGAAGGGGATGGGTGCATCGTTTCATTTCTCTCTGTGTGTGGTATGTCATCGATTGGTCAGGATCATAGACGGGTTCGACGCCGCCACTGGCCCGAAGGCGGCGTTCGAGTGCAAGAACATGGCAGAGCTCGGCGAGTGGTGAGCCAACGAATCGCCAATATTCTGATATGTACCCTTGTTCATCTGTCTGTCTGTCTGGCTGGCTGATCTGTTGGGTTATCAAGGTACGCTCTTCGGGCGCTGGAGCGCATTGACATGGCGTCTCAGCTGGCCGGATACCAGCACATAAGCGCGAGCATCGCTGCTTACATTTTATATCTTGGTGTTTCGTTGACGACGCGGCCACGGGGCCTAAGGCCGCGTTTGAGTGCAAGACTTCGTCCGAGCTCGGCGAGTGGTGAGCCAACGAATCGACAATATCCTGATATGTACCTTTGTTCATCTCATCTGTCTGTCTGTCTGTCTGTCTCTTTGTCTGTCTGGCGGTTTGTCAAGGTACGATGCGGTGATGAACGAGGTTGCCGACGCTATCTCCAACGGCGGTTGTCCTGGGGAAGGGGAAGCTGCAGTATTGGGAGCAGTGCTGTGGGTGCATCGGGTGCGGCAAGGCGACCACCATCGAGCTCAACACCCCACCATCTGCATCGCCATTCGCCCCCGATTCAAGAACGTGGTCAACGCCCTCGTCGTGTGGCACGACAATACGGGGCTCGGGCATACGGTGGACTTCAACAAGTGCACCCACGAGGAGTAAGCACAGGGAGGCGGGGGGAAGATGATGTGTGTTGTATGTTGTGTTTCGTGTGTCGTCTGTCCATCAGCATCATTGTTGCCTTCGACGCCGCGACTGGACCAAAAGCGGCATTTCAATGCAAGGACTCCGCACAGCTCGGCGAATGGTAAGCCGACGGATCGAGAATATTCTGATCTGGCTGTCTCTTTGTCTGGCTGTGCCTGCAGCTCCCCACTCCGCATCCAGCCATGCCGCCAATCCGGCGCGTGAGCCGGAAGGGCGCGCTCAAGAAGCGAGAGACCCGCTGCTACTGGCCCGCACGGCCCATCTGGCACCAGGTCGTTGTCAGCGAGGGCAAGGTCCAGCTGTGGGAGCAGTGCTGTGGGTGTGTCCCATGCGGGAAGGCCACGACCATCCAGCTGGAGTACCCGAGCACTCGTGTCGCGATCCGCCCAAGATTCAAGAACCTCACGAACGCCCTGGTCATCTGGCATGACAACACGGGATTGGGGCATACCATGGACTTCAACAAATGCCTGCACGAGGAGTAAGCACGGAGAGGTGGGGAGAATAGGGGCGTGTGCCTCTCCATGTGTATTGATGCCTGTTGTGGTGGTGTGTGTTGTGTGTTATGCGTTGTGTGTGTTGTCCATCGATCAGCCTTATCGTTGCATTCGACGCAGCAACCGGACCCAAGGCGGCGTTTCAGTGCAGAAATTCCAGCGAGCTAGGCGAATGGTGAGCCAATGAGTGTGTACCCTTGTTCATCTCATCTGTTTGTCTGTCTGTCTGTCTGTCTGGCTGGCTGATCTGTCGGTTTATCAAGGCAGCCTCTTCCGGCGCTGCTGCACATGACATGGCGGCATTGATGGCGTCTCAGCTGGCCGGATACCAGCACATCAGCGCGAGCATCGCTGCTTCCATTTTATATCTTGGTGTTTCGTTGGTGTTTCGTTGACCGCTTTTCACGTCCGTTAATATGCTTGACCAAAGATCAAAGCGTAGGCCCTTGCTCGTTCCCGTGAGACATGATGTCAATTGTCTCGCGTCCCTCCGTGAGTGTCCCATATCAGTATGTAAGATCGCATCCTTCACACATACACACACACACGCACGAAACTCACCTCCTCAATCCATCCCATCCGTCTTCATCGAATGCACTATCACACTCGCATCATCGGCAAAAGGCTGCTCTTCATGCACGCTTCAAAGCGACACACACACACACACACACGCACGAACACACGCGCATCAGGCGCCACACACAGAGCACACACGCATTGAGGGAGATGGCTGGAGTACATGTGGTTCCGTATCGGGTCCACACACGCGCAGAGACACGAAAATCGATGGAGACACACATACACATGAACACAGATGCACATACACTACACTCACACACACGTGTACAAGAAAAGAGCGCATCAGCGCTGCATGCACGCAGAGCACGTAAAAGCCTCTCTATCGTCCACAGACCTACAAAGGAGTCCTCCTTAATAGAAAAAACGTATCGTACAGAATCAGAGAAAGAGGGCCGGGCTACACACATCACGGCCGTACATCGATCCCCCGCATGCTCCGGCTCCGACGCTTCTTGCCCTGCCTGCGGTGCAGCCGGGTCCTGCCCTGCGCTGCAGCCGGATTTACCTCCTTGAGGTAGTTTGGATGGATATTGATGCACTCACATCCATCAGCTGCGCCTCCTCAGACCTGAAACACACACACGTGGTACATACAAGCAAGGACAGCAAATTGTGTCATGTGCTATATGTAGGGACGCAACAGGAGACGACGTCCTGCTGGCTTCTTGGATGGAACGTCTTTGTGCACGGCCTCATCCCATTGCCCACCACCGGTGGATGTCTTGCCGTCAGGGGCCGGGCCGACCGAGGTGATCTGCTCCTTTAAATCACGCATGACGTCGCGCTGCACAGCCGAGGGGGCGGGAGGGGACGACAATACAAGCGACTTGTGCGCCAAAGCTGGCCCTGCGGCCGGAAGGCTGGCATGTCTGCCCGTGGGGCCAGCCCTGCAGGTGGATGTCCAGTCCTGTGAGTGCAAGGCCAGCCCTGCAGTCAGGAGGCCAGCCCTGCAGCCACAGTAAGCCACAGGGCCAGCCCTGCAGACACAGGGCTAGCCTTGCAGTGAGTCAAACCATCCAGGGCTGCATCCACATGTGAGATTAATCGTGGCTGCAGCCCGCACAACGTCGTGGGCGGTGTTCTTGTTGCTGTTGCTGCTGTTGTTGCCGTTGTGGTTATCGTTTCCTTCTTCTTCTTCTTGTTCGGATCCTCTGTCTCGTTGGTTGTCTTCATCCTGTTGATCAACTCAATGATGGTGTGGATCAGCAGCCACAACGCCAGCACTGGCCGCGAAGCCGACAAGCAGGACGGACGACAACACGTTCATACAGGGGAGACTGAGCCCCCACCCGGCCCCCAATAGCTCGCAACCGAGTCTACAAAAGCTTCAAAGTGCTTCTGTCGAGTCATTCTCAGCGTCTTTGATCACCCCACGGTGAAGTCTTTCTGTCGTCGAGGCATTTCTGATTCGAAAGCCCAACTTCAGCCCCCTCCGGCGTTCCCCCACCGAAAGCCCGAGACCAGCTTTCTCACTGCTTTCTCGTGACATCCATCGACAGGCGTATCAGCCATGGGAAACAAGTGCTCGTCCTTCAACTGCTGCTGCCCCCCGGTGGCCAAGGAGGGTGAAATTCAGATTGGCAAAGCGGAGAAGGTGCAGCCCGCCCTGGTGACGGAGCCAACGACGGCCAACAACAGTGGGGGTGTGGTGCAGGGCCGCAAGAAGTCCGTCAAAGACTCCCGCTGGATATCCGACATCAAGGCCATCGCCGAACTCGAGGAGGTCAGTCAGTCAGTCAGCCGGCTTCCCCCTCCCACCTGGATGGTCCGTGTCTCTGGTGTTCCGTGTGTGCAGGTTGACATTTTCGATTCCGAAGAGGCCCACGACATGGTTGAGAAGATCAAGAAGGTAAGTGGCACACCTGCCTCTGCCGACATGCGTGACAGTGGTGACTGCCTCGTGTGGGGTCATGGTGTAGGAGCTGGCTGAGGGCCGCACGGTCCACGTGGATTACCAGCCGCTCCCCACTGCGCGCAAGTCAATCATCAAGGTGGGCCGACCACACAGCTGTCGTGTCTCCACCCCTCTGGCACCCGTGTGTTGTGTGTTGCCTCCCCTTCCCCAGTACAAGTTCCAGAGCGGCGAGGAGGGCGAGATTGACGTGCCCCTCCAGCTCGACGAGCCAGCCCGCGAGGACGACCAGGGCGGAGAGGGAGGGGAGGTGGTGCAGCAGTGAATTCACTCACAATGAGTGAATTCGTGGTGAGAACCTGACTGACTGGTCCGTCTCGGTCAGTCGCTTGTTTCTGGGTGGCTGCTAGTCTGGCTGCCATGTCTAGTGTGATGTTGTGCCGTGCTGTGCCGTGCCGTGTCTTGTCGTTCATTCGTCTGGCTGCACTGCATGCGCTCATCTTTTTCGGCATTTCTATCTATCGGTCGGCTAGATAGGCAACAAGTCGTCAACCACAACATAGACACAACACACAGAGAGGTACAACGAGAGCAACGGCATAGTAAGGGCATAAGAGCAAGGCAGACAGAGAATAGGAAGGAATCGATCAGATCAGCGAACGAGCCAGCAACAGCAACACCACAGAGAGAGAAGACAGCACACAGGAGGATCAGGGTCAGTTTAAACAGACAAACGACAGATTTTGGCCTGTCTGTATGACGGAGTGATACGTGGATGAATGAATGCCTTGGCTGGCTATTTTTCCCCGTGTGGTCGGCTGACATGTGCGCCAATGAGTGAGTGTGTGAGACCATCCATCCATCCATCTATCCGTGCCGTGAGCGAGTGAGTGGACCAGCACCATGTCTGTGTACGTGTCCCATCCATCCGTCCATTCATACATACGATGAATGAATCGATTGGCTGCGGCTATACACACGTGGTCCTCCCACACCCGTCACGTCACCGTCACATCCACGATGGACCCGATCCATCACCCACTCCCGCTTGGGCACTAGAAACCGCCCTTTGCCGCCCTCCGTCTGTTGCCCGCTGTGGCTGCCTTCTGCGGACAGTCCTTCTGCAGGTGATAGATGGAGCCGCACAGATGGCACCCGCCGCCCCTCGGGTAGACGCCTGAATGGCACACACGGGCAGCCACGGGTGTGCGTGTGTGTGTGTGTGTGTGTGTCGTCCCCCGCCCGCCCTCCTACCTACCCATGAGGTTCTGCGAGCAAGACGACGCGAGGTGTCCTTTGCTGCCGCAGATGAAGCACTCGGCATACGGCAGGGAACCATCCTGAGTGGAGAAACACACACCAACCGGCATGGTGTTCGTACCAAGACAGGCAGATGCACCCGTGTGTGTGTGTGTGTGTGTGTGTGTGTTACCGTGGGTCTTGGTTCTGTGCACGCCTTGAGTGTGTGGTCTGTCGCCCCGCAGTTGAAGCACATCGATCCCTTTAATGACCCACCAGATGACCATGACGATGGGGTGGCCTTCTTAGCGTCAGTCGAGGCCTCGCCAGCCTTTAACAGAGGGCAGTCCTGCAGCCGATGGCCGCTCTGCCGACCTGAAGACACACAAACACATGCGCATACATACAAGGTGGGATACACGCCCGCTGGATGGATACACGACACTTACATCTGAAGCAGACCTTCTCGCCGCTTTTGCCGATGGCTCCCCTACTGTTGTCCGCCTTGCCCACCGCCCTCCCCCTCCCCTTCGCCCCACCCGCCCCTTTGCTGACCTCGAGAGTCTTCCTTCTCTCCAGCCGCTTCGTCTTCCGGAATAGGAGCTTCGCTGCCCTCTTCTCGGGGTCAGGCGAGGCCACATCGCCGCCGACAACACCATGCCCCCCTTTGGCTGTCTTCAGTTTGCCCAGCCTGACCGACGCACACAGCATGTGTGTGGGTTCAGCTGTTGGTGTGATTGATCGGTGCACCTGTGGTAGAGCCTCGTTCGCTTGCTCTTGGTCATGTCCTCTGCCTTCTCCAGCTGCTTGCGAATGGCGGCCATGCGGTCCTCGATCTCGTCGACGCCCCACACACCCACACGCGGACGAGGGCGGGGGAGATCACCACCTCCACCATCAGCGCCAGCAGCTCTACGCCTCTTCCTTAAAGGCACCCCGACCGGTGCTGCCCTCCCAGCTGGTGCATGGCCATCTCTCGCCGCCAGTGAAAGCTTCTTCCGCTTGGCTGGTGCTGGCTCGTTGTCATGAGCTTCGGGAGGCGGCGTCCTCTTCTGCTTCTTGGTCGGTGGTTCAGCAGAGTCCGTCAGCCGTTGTGGTTTGGCCTTCTTCTTGTGCGTGACTGCTTCTTCACTCATCGGTTGGCTTCCTGATCCACTCACGATGGACAAAGCAGGACGCTCCAGGTGCCAACACGCCGCTGCCTGAGGACCGATTCCTTCAGTGGCGGCGGAAGGCGCCAAAACGCGATGGAAACGCAGCGAAGGCTACAAGGGTAGATGAGTGCGGGGGATCTCTGCGAACGGAATGCGCGAGAAGCCAATTCGATCGCCGGGGACAGCGGTTTCACAGGAAGCACCCTAGCATAGTTGCGCTCCGCTCCCTTCGGTTGGAGGGAGGGTACGGGCTGCGCTGAGGGCGGAGGGGCAGATCACGTCGGTTTTGAGTTGATCTTGCTCAGCAGATCTCTTCGTCGGGGTGTGGTTGCTGTGTTGGCTCATTTCGGCTGTTGGTGAGGGTCGCATCTGTGCAAGGTGACCCAGCAGTGCAGTGGCGTGCCGCTTGTCGCCATGAATTCGGACATCAGTTTCATGAAGTCAGCTATGTGCTCCGGTGCCGCTGGCGCGTCTGCCGGTGAGTGCGAGAGGGATGAAGTGCGTCTGCTGTTCGGCTGATCTGTGCGTGCGTATGTGTGCATGTGTGCTGTGCTGTGCTGTTGATTCAGAGTTGGTGACGCTGCCGATGGACACCATCAAAGTCGCCATGCAGGTCACCTTTCAGCCACGCGATGACTGCAGTGACATCACTGCACTGCAGCAGTTTTGCCCTCGTGTGGTTTGTGTGGTGTGGTGCAGATTACCAAGGGCGAGAGTGTGGGCGTCTTCCCGACGCTCCAGAGTCTCGTCAAGCGTGAGGGTGTGTTCGCGCCGTGGAAGGGTCTGAGTGCGGGTGTGCAGCGGCAGCTGGTTTTTGCCACTTTGAGAATGAGCTTGTACGCCCCTGTAAGAGAGCAGCGCACAGCCAGCCATCTCTCTGTGAGGTCACTCGTATGTTTCTCTGCTCCCTTGTCAGATCCGTGATCTGTATTGCGGCGGCCAGTCAGGTCCGCCCACTCTGATGCAGCGCATCCTTGCCGGCCTGACGAGTGGCGCCATCGGTATGCTGGTGGCCAACCCCACTGACCTCGTCAAGATAAGGCTGCAGGCTGACGCACGGAGGCCGCCTGGCGCACCACCGAGGTGACAATGAGAGGCGACTGGTGATGGCTGGATGATGCTCGAGTGAGAGTGTGTGTTGACGTGTTCAGGTACACGGGCAGCATCGATGCGTATCGGCGGATAGTGGTCGATGAGGGCTTCTTCAAGCTATGGACGGGAGTGGTAGGCACGGATGCACCGATCCTTATCGGGCGAGAAAATGGATTGTGTGTGTTGTGTGCATATCTCGTCCACAGGGTCCAAACATCGTCCGCAACTCCATCATATGTTCGTCTGAGCTGGCTGCGTACGACACCATCAAAATCGAGCTGCTCAAGAGGAAGCTCATGAAGGTCAGACAGGGCACACAAAGAACACATTGGCCGATCTGTGTCCTCACCTTCCGTGGTGCTCCTCCACTGACATGACAGGATGGCCTCCCCCTGCACTTCACCGCTGCTCTGGTCAGCCAACCGCCGCGCCGTGCAAACAACACCACGTGTGGACGGAGTCCATCAATGTGTTGTGTGTTGTCCCATTCCCTCTCTGCTTGGCTTCTTGGCAGGGTGCTGGTTTTGTGACGACGATTGTGGGGTCGCCCGTGGATGTGCTCAAGACACGAATCATGAACGCCAAACCGGGCGACTACAAGGGTAGGCGAGCCCCCATCCATCGCAGGCGATCGAACGAGGCAGCGTCGATTGTTTTCTATCTCCGCGTAACAAGCAGGTCCGATTGACTGTGTGGTCAAGACTCTTGGTGAGGGCCCCATGGCGTTCTATCGGGGCTTCTGGGTCAACTTTGCACGGCTGGGCACATTCAACGTGGCGGTGAGGAGGACGAAGCAGCCGCATCACGGCCACCCAGGCAGTGACGTCGTTGCGTGTGTGTGCGTGTGTGTTCAGATTTTTGTGTTTTTTGAGCAGTTCGTTCGCATCGCACGGTCCTTCTGAGGGCAATGCTGTCCTCTCTGTGACTTCCTCACTGTAGATGAATCGCACTCCGGCCATCCATCCATCCATCCCTCCGTTTATAAACATGTCGTTGTTTGACATCGGAGGACGGGAGCTGCGATTGATACCGGCACGTTCGCTCGCGTGCGGGGACGTCACGGTGATGAAATAAAGCGACAAACGTCATCAGAAATAAAAACGGAAGTCCTGCCCGCCTGATGTTGGCGGCTGTGCTCGTCGTCACGCTCGCTTGCCTGCCGCCAGCCATCAGGAGTCACAACGGTGAGTTTGAGGAGCCTCTGGGTGACTTTGACAACAGGGACGATGTGGACCCCTCATTTGCTGACGAAAGTGGTGATTTTGAGAAGGCTGTGGGTGTCCTTGATGACGACATAGGCGTGGAAGAGGCAGCGCCCAGTCCCCTGGCATTGCAGCTGGAGAGCAACGACACTGCCCTGCAGATCAGCGTCTTGCGGGCCATCAGAGAGGACATTGCAGACAGCACACAGCCGGGTGATGTCGCTGCAAAAGTTGCTGTTCGGTATGGGACGGCCGTCCTTGCCGTCGCCGCCGACTGTGACCACCATTCAGTGCAAGTCGAGGCTTTGACTCTCTTGCAGCGGATAGCAGAGAGCGGCACTGAGGCTGCTGATGCCCTCGCCCGGTGAGTGCGGGGCCGAACGGCCAGATGAACAGACCCACCTGTGTGGCTGTCTGTCTGTCTGTCTATCTGTTCAGATGTGGTGCTCTTTCGTCGCTTAACGAGACCCTCAGCCGCACTTTGGAGCTGCCAGGCAGTGACATGGAGGACATTGTGGGTCCCTTGACGGCCGTCCTCGGCCACCTGCCGTGGGTGGATGACGTAGTGACCAGTGCAGCCATTGTGCCCCTGCTGCAGCTGCTGGGCAACACCCA
This sequence comes from Vitrella brassicaformis, assembly GCA_001179505.1. Lineage (NCBI taxonomy): Eukaryota > Vitrellaceae > Vitrella > Vitrella brassicaformis. Next base: position 193,519 of record CDMY01000831.1, on the reverse strand, counting down.
TCCGTCTGTCACGAGGGCCGCAATATCGATGCTCGGCACCATCCCAATGATGTGGTCGAGCATCGGACAGACTGGACCAGGTGAGTGTATTGTGATGCTGCCGGGCATTGCTGATGCGCTTATCGAGCATGGGGTGGTGGAAAAGCTGTCACTCTTTCTCTTGTCATGGGACGACGTGATTTGGGCCAAGGCCGCGGAGTTGCTGAGCATGTTGGTGATGGCAACCATATGTGCAGGTGAGAGTGGATAGCGAGGACAATTCCGTCGACTTACTCCTGTTTGTGTTTACATTTCCATCAGGCCCCGTGTCGCGGAGCAGAGGATCTCGTCTCACTCTTGTGAGCATAGTCGATGCTGGTCTGCTGCCGAACGCCCTCAGCGCTGTAACCCGCCGTCGGGAAGCCGAGGACAGCTCAGACTTGATCTTTTTCACGTGTTCGCTGCTGCTTCACAAAGGAGATGGATTGCAGGTGTGCTGAAGGAGGGAATCAGACAAATCAGACACCTGTTTCTGTGTGCATTTTGTTTGTGCAGCGAAGGTATGCCATCGACAACGGGTGTGTCGAGAGGGCATGTGAGTCCTTCTCGAGTCCCCATTTCGTGCCCCTCAATGGGACTCATTTCGTGCCCCTCAATGGGAAGCTTACGACGGACACGGAAATGTCAAACAAGATAACGCTCGGCAAATTGCTCAACATGGTCCTGGCCTTCGAAGAGATACTCCGGTACGCAACGAACGTCATTGGTGCATGTGTTGTTGTCATTTGTCGGTAGTCTATTGATTGGTCAGGGACAGCGTCGTCTTGGGCCAGCGAGTCGCGAACACCATCGCCAGCACGGTGGGGTGCAGGGTGCACTCACTGAGTCACTTGCGTGGCGCACATCATCTGTTTTGGTGACTGCAGGCGGGATGTCAGCAGTCGTTTGAGGGCCTCACCGGGAGCTCGGATGAAAATATCAGTGGAGCAGCCAAGGAGCTCCTTGCCAGGCTGCCCATCCACGCGACGGGCCTTCATCGGCTGCCGACAACCGGAGAAATGGTACGCAGGATCCAAGGACACCGTCAAGGCGTCCTCACTGCCTCTCTTTTCTCTCCTTCTCTTTTGCTTGCAGCTGTCCTCTCCGTGGGCGCCGTGGGTTGGAGCTGGAATCCTTGTTGCTCTCGGCCTGTCAGTACTTTGGTGCTTTGTCATCCATCCATCGCGGCAGCATCGGCAGTGGCTCCAGGACGAGCGGCGGGCCGACCAGAACATGGCCTTGCTGATTGCTCAGGAAGAAGCCAAGACGACAGCCAAGAAGTGCCGGCCGCACCGTCATCAGCCAGAGGACAACGCATTGACTGCTGATGGGGCAGGACAGCGGCCGGGGAAGAATACCAAAGACACGGTAGCTGATCAACCAACCCCGGCAGCATCAGCATCTGACGCAGCCACGGAGGAGAGTGCCGCTCCCCCTGTCACACCCAGCAGCAGCAACGACACCATCATGCCTGGCGGTGGATTTGGCATCTCAGTCGACCATCATCAGCAGCAGCGGGAGGAGGCGATGGCAGACGATGGCGGCCAGTGGACTCAGACAGCGAGACGCCGAAAGAAGAAGGGCAGAAGGGCCGGGTCGGGCTCAGCTGATGCGCCCTCGCGACAGCAGGCTGGACAAGCGATCTCCTCTGTGTTTGCGAGTCCATCTGGGGAGACGGTGTCATCACAGCCGCTGCCAAGCACCGCCGGCGGCACATCTGACGGCACACGTGGCCCTGCTGTGACTGGTGGGATGGCTTATCGCCAGCAGCATCGCCCCCCTCGCCCCGCCGCCCCCCCTCTGGTGACCCCACCCCTCAAGCAGCACTCGTCGTTGTCGACGGAGAGCGGAGGCGCAGCAACGGCTGCCGCTGATGGATGCTCTCGTGTGGGCGAGTTGAGCAGCGGCACCACCGCCGTGACCTTGTCGTCACCGCCCAGCAGTCCTTCTGATGACTCTGACTGGGTGAGGGGCATGGAGGCTGCTTGGTCTGAGTGGGGCTCGGGGCAGGGCGGTGGACATCACAGCCACGACCCGACGGAGCGGCAAAGGCGGGAAGCGGCCGCGGCTGCCGATGATGCCCACAGCGTCGATCCTGCACGCGCCATGGCCTTAGAGCAGAAGCAGCAGGCTGTCGATAGACTGCAGGAGTGAGCCGGAAAAGCGATGAATGGGCGGCACTCTCACTGCAGTCAGCACGTGTGTGTCTTGGGATGGGTGTGCAGGCTGCGTCACGAGTTGGACGGCAAGTTGGCGGCCATCGCCTCGCTGGAGCAGCGAAAGGCCAAATTGATACACGAGAAGGAAGTCGCCATGCGCAACGCACCAAAGTGAGACCAACCGCACACACACAGAGGGCGGGGACCTTGATGCACCTCGTGTCGTGTGTGTTATGTGTGTTAGGTCTGTTGACGAGTTGCATGAGGTGGTTCGTGCGGGCGGCGTTGCATCCGGCAGTTTTCCGCTGAGGCCGAGGCCGAGAAGGCCGCCCTGCAGCCCATCTACGACGCCGCACTCGCCAAGATCCAACAGCTCAGCAGCGGATCGACAGCAGTGGAAGCGCCACATGTGGCGCCACAGAGAGAGGGAGCAGGACACCGCCACTGAGGGGGCAGCAGCGGCATCAGGGTCTTCCTCGGCCGATGCGGGTGGCCCCTGTGGGCCGCCGGAGGGGGGCAGCTCGTCTGGTGCTGGTGTAGATGATGGCATTGGTGGTTTGGGGCTCGACGAACAGCTTGCGCAACTCACGCAGCGCATCTCAGAGTGAGCAAAGAGACAGCGGGGATTCCCACACCGCCATGCGTGTGACTCCGTCTGTGTGTGGCATTCAGGGTCGAGCAGCAGCTGGGCAGCGGTGAGCTGGATCGTCGGCTGAGGTGCCTCTCGCATGACGTGGGGAAGCTCCAGTCGCGTGTCGATGCCATCAAGATGGACAGTCGGGAAAGGTGCGATCACACACACACACACATCGGCTGTCTATCTGTTTGTCTGTCCACTGTCTGTCTCTCTGTGCAGGCCTTCAATGGCTTGCCTCTCGTCCATCCACACGGTGGCCGAGGCGACGGCCTTCCTCGCCCGCGTCATGGGCCGCATTCAGCAGCTCGACGGGCTCATGCTTCGGGCGCACCAAGAGGAGAATCGGCAGCTGCAGCGGCGCATCGACGACAGGGAGGAGGACGAGTTGTGTGCGGTGTGCCAGGCCGAGCAGCGGACGGTGGTGCTCATCGGCAAGGCGCCGTCCACCTGCCGCCACCGATGTTTGTATGTCACCTGCTGGCACAAGAGGTATGCGCCGTGGCGGGGCAACACGCAGTGCCCCATCTGTAGAAGCGACATCGACTACAGACAGTCGGGGCCCACTATTTAGAGTGGAAGGCGCGTGGCGGACAGACAGGTGCACGATTTTATGTCATCTCGAGAATTTGTCGTTGGCAACGAGGGGCTGCATGGGTCATGGTTGTGCATTTGCTCTCATGAAAGAGTCGCCCTGTCTGCTGAGCATCTGTTTGTCTATGTGCATACTGCCCATGTGTGCGCGTGGATCTCCCCTCTTTCCAGGTGTTGATATCCACGTACGACTGCTGCGATGTAGTGTGTGTGTCCTGCCTGGTGTGTGTGTGTCTGTGCGTGTGGCGTGGATGGCCGAGACGTAGGCAGAGAGGGATACGTGGGTGGGTTCGTGGCTTTATGGGTCGCAGGTGTTCGCACCAGGTCAGCCATCTGGTGAATTGATGGGTGGATGGCCAGAGGGGTGGGTGCATGGCTGGGGTATCGACTTTCTGGTGTTCGGTTGTCATGTCGAATTCGTTTTTGAAATAGGTCGTCCATCTATCCATCCGTCTCTCTCTCTCTCTCTCTCTATTCTTGTGCACTTCTTCCGCTGTACACTGCCTGTCTATCCCCTAATTGATTAGAGGCATGATTGAGTGTGCCTGTCTGTGTGTAGCTGTTCTGTCCCCTCCTCTCAATCATGTGCCAATGATTGGCCTACCGAAGTGTCTTGTTTCGTCGCAGATCTCATCTCATGCCATATCGCAGCTGTTTCTACCAGCCGTGTGGCTCTGTTTGTTGGTCTCATTTATCTATTTGTCCGTTCACGTGTGGCTCTCTGAGCTCTGTGGTGGGTGACGGCCCTCATGCTGCATGGAATGAATGGCCTTGTGCCCATCAATCTTCACGTCGACGCATCCACCAGTCAGTCAGTCACAAGTTTGCACGTCGACGCAGGCAAAATGGCCAGAATGCCACCAACACCGACAAAAAACAGTCAGCAGAGACTGAAGCCGACCTTCCGTGTTCTTGTCCCAGCCAACCAAGCAGCTAACCTGACTGATGTGTGTGTGTGCGTGTGTGTGTGTGCATCCCAGGTGCAGGTACTCGATGTCATGTCGAGTTTGTTTTCGCAATAGGTCATCCATCCGGTGAATTGATCATTGATGCATGCCATGCAATACTAACAATGGGTGTGCGATCAGCTATGGGACATCATGCGCAGCTGTTACGATCCACAGTGTCCATGGACGAGTTTGATGCGCATGGAAAACATCACCCCCTGAAATACATGTGTCTCGCGCAGTCATGTCTCTCTCACGGTCGGTCTGTCTATACGAGATCTACATGCGCTGCCTCTCGTTTGTGACACCGTCCACCACACACAAGTGAACAAACTCTCACACATGCATGGCACGTCCGTGAAGTTGTCACCGTTGCCAGAACGATAATCATTATGAGAGAGGAAGAGCACTGAACCCGGCCAGCGAGACAGCAGCACCAGGTGGGAAGCAGAGAAAGTGAGAACCAAGGAGGAGAGACCAAAACTCCTCTTGTCCGTCTTTTGCGCAAATTCCTCGCCCTGAAGCAAACACACACACAGCAAATGTCGTCACATATTCTTAGTTTCTCGGGGTAGCTCGTTCGTTCGTTCATTCGTTCGTTCGTTCGTTAACGGACACCGAGGTCCCGGCCCCTGAGTGCAGATGCTGTGTCCATGAAAGCGTTTGTCATATCAAGGAAACTAAGCTGATGGGTGCAAAGAATGAAACGATGGAAGTGCCTGTGGTTTGTGAACTGAATCAAATACATGATGGTTTCATTAGCTTTCATCCATGAGGAGGCAATCAAGTCTGGTAAACTAGGTATCATCACCAGGCAGAGAGCAGTAAATACTCGCTCGAGGGCACTGGAGCAATCTGAGCGTTCTGTACACCGTCGTTGCATGCACACACCACAGACAGACAGCACCTACCTATAAATACAATACAGGGAACGACATGAATGGCTTAAAAACTGCCGAAGATCAGTCACGTCACATCACATCAGATACAGCTATCAACGAACACTGATTGTTGCCACAAACCAGACTCACTCACCGAGCAGCAAATCCCCGACAACAACACATGAAGCGAGCAAGCCATCGACACCAGAAACCAACAAGCTATTTCCCCCGTCACTCATTGATCCCCTCCCTTCCTCCCTCTCCCTCGGTACGACGCGTCTTCTTCTTCTCACTAGGACTGCTTCGCATTTGGCGCCGCCCTCGTGTGTGCGCAGGCCTTGCACTGGATGTCGTGCTTGAAGGTCACGATGTACAGAAGACACATGGCCATGGCCGCCAGGGTCCACCGGAAGAGCCAGGGCGGGTGTGCCACGTACGACAGAGGAACGCAGAGGGCGGCAACCCCGACGAACCACAGCGAGTTCTCCACATACGTGAGGTGACCTTGACCGTGACTGCCGCTCGGCGAGGAGAAGTACAGGTCGCAGTAGTAGGAAAACAGGACAAAAAAGGGGAAGAGGCACCAAAACAGCAGCCCTGCAAGCCCTCTCTGAACAGCAATTTCGTCACTCTGGAATGGTGAAGCGTGTCGTTGGAGCCGCCGGAATCGCTCCAATTCTTGACCCGCCTTGCGCAGGTCCTGTGTGAGCTCATGTCGGACACTGGTCAGCTGCTGCTTCATGCTGGCCCGCTCCTGCTCCAAAGTGCTCGCCAGGCCGCCCAGGTGGTCGTCCACGCGAGTCAGCCGCTCAACGATGCCGTCCAGAGAGCCGGAGTTGATGGCCGGGCAGGCGTCTGGTGATTCCTCATCGAAGCCTTCGCGTGTTGCAATCCCCGGCGAACACATCAAGCTCATCACCAGCACCAGGGTGAGCACCATTTCACCGATTGATGTGATTGACTCTGACGAGGGCCTAGAAGCTTGTCTGTCTTGTGAGTTGTTGTGAGTGACGGCCTTGGCTTTGAGGAGTACCTGGAAAGGAAGACAAAAAGGATAAGACAGGGCTACAAGACAAGCTCGCAGATAAGAGCTCGCAAATGCGATCGCGATCGCCTTAAAAAAGCTGCGCTGTGATCTGAACGCACAAGCAAAGAAACTACTCAGGCGAGAGCCACCAAAAGCTCTTGGAAAAGAATCTTTCGACCAAATGCATTCCTCTCTGCCTGTCTGCAGATCTCCCCTCCTGCAGCTGGCTGGAAGGGCGATGATAATGACATTGGAGGAGGCGTCTGATGAGCTCATCAAGGCACGAGCCAAGACCACCAACCGCGACAGATCCCTCCTGGGCATCGTGCTGTGCCTGCTAGTGATGTGCCTGCTGGCTGGTGCACTCAACTACAGCAGTCTTCGCGCTGCCCATGAGCGCCTGGCCCGCATCAAGGAGGGGCTGGGCAAGATGAGCGACACCATCGACTTGCTGTGGAGCACAACCGAGCGAGAGCGGGCCGGCCAGGAGGAGGAGCGGCGTCTGCAGGTGGCTGTTGAGGAGATGCACATGCAGATCGACAAGGCCAGAGAGGAATACCGGGCGGACATGGCCACTGCTCGACGGGAACAAAGAATGCAGCAGCGGGCGGCTGTGGATTGGTGGGTGACATTGGTACTGAAGGGTGCGTTTTGGCTCTTCTTTGCCTGTATTGTCATAGTAGTCATTTCTACAGACCCTATAGAAATACTACTATACCGTGATAAATTCATCACGGGGGTTTTCATTGTGTCTTTTGTGTCTGCTCTGCTCTGCTTTTTGGTGTATCCTCTGTGGGCGTTCTGGGGCGTTGTAAGTGTGAGCGTGGTATGCATCGCCTACTTCTGCGCCTCTTAAGCATTGCAATTGAGTGTGTCGAGTGTGCACCAACGCATAGGGAGGGAGGGAGGGAC
>CDMY01000831.1:175906-186047 GCA_001179505.1 Vitrella brassicaformis | reverse complement strand
ACAGGGAGGGAGGGAGGGAGGGGAGAAGGAGAAGTTTCGGTGTTCTGAGAGCGTCGGGCTGTCTGTCTGCCGCAGGTAGTGTGTGTGGGGATGGCATGCTTGCCGCTGTGTCCACTTTGCTGCTGTGTCCACTTTTGCTGGTCTGTCTTGCTAGAAGGGAGGGAGGCGGGGAGGGGGCCACGTATCTGCTGAAATGCCTGCCTTCTCTCTCCCTCTCCTTTTGTCTGTCTGTCCGTCATCTTGCGGGTCTGTCTGCATAAGTAGTTTCTTCTTGTTGAGTTGTTGATCATGACATGGCCTGCAGTTGGGTTGGCGCTGCCCTGCCCTGCCCGCTGTGTATGTGACGTATTGACTCACACATATGAATGGCTTCAACCGCCAATACACCGCATGTGATAGATGTGATGTCTGTCAGTGACCGCTGGCTGCGTTCCCCCGCTCCCTCCCAAGTCGATCGATCAGCCTGCACTGCACATGACCGACACGGCCGGCCGCCATAAAAGCGGCTACACCTACCTACTGCATCAACACACATACATATATACACATACACGAGGCGGGAGGAGATGGAGCCCATCGGTCGTGACTGACTGACTGACTGACTGACTGGCTGACTGTGCCCTGTTTGTTCTGTGCTGCTCCGCTGTTTGTGTCTGTCAGGAAAGAAAGGAACGTGCGAGCAGAACAGCTACTCACTCGGACACAGGCTGTACGCGCCCACTTGATGAGTGGCTGGACGCTGATGCGCTGCTCAACAAGACAGGATTCACGCGGCTGACGAGATTATATAACGAGAAGCGTCCGCTTGCGAGACCGTCGCCGAGACGTCACTGCGGTGGCCCACCTCTGGGTGGTCAGTCGATGGTACCGCGCCCACTGGCAAATGAGGCGCGTGGTCGTCATGACGGCGGGAGAGAATACATCGCATATACATATCGCGATACATATCCCATGCATCCCTGTCGAGCACACTATAGCCGCCAAGCACGTCCAGAGCAGTGTGACTCTCGTAGTTTTTTATCACAATGTGGATATGCGGGACGGGTAGCTAGGACGGGTAGCTAGTGTAGTAGGATATTCAATTGCCCTTTTCGGTTCGGCAGCTAGCTGGGATGTATGTGCTGTGCGTGTTGATTGTCATGACGCACTTATGCCACTGAGTGCGTTCGTGGAGATGCGAGGCAGCGGCGATCGAGTGTTTCATTGTCTGTCTAGGGGTGGGTAGAAGACGCCCTGACCAAAAATTCCAGAGCAGTGCCGAGGAAAAAATAGTGGGACAACTGTGCTCAGTTCTTGAGCTGTCGTTGGGCATCAGGCAAGTTTTTCCCTTGAGCGATGTTGCTGGCTCTGGTTTTCGCCTTTGCTTCCCTGCCGGCCGCTGTTTTCGGCGCTTCGGAAGCCAACGCTTCGCCCAGTCTCCTGTCGCAGCTCGAGAGCGGCAACAGGCACCAGCAGCTGAGCGCTCTGCGGGCAATGTCTGCGGTCATCGCCAAGAACACACAGCCGGGTGACGCTGCTGCTGTCATTGCTGACCGTTTCGGTGCAGCTGTCATCGCCCTCCTGGGAGGGTCTGCTGGGTCGGCTGTGCAGGTGGAGGCATCGAAGCTGCTGGTCGAGATGGGAAGCACAGGCGCCAAGGCAGTGGAGGCACTCATACGGTGAACAATAAACGGGCGCGATTGCAACTTGGAGATCTCTCTCTCGCTCTCGGTGTGTCTTCGTCAGGGTGGGTGCCATATCTTCCTTCACAGAGGCCCTCAAGCAGGCTGTGCAGCTTCCATGGGGTTTCCTAGGTACGGCCCTCATCATGCTCTTGCACCTGGTGGTGCTCGTGGCCGATGATAATGGCCTGCCGTGGGCGGATGAGCTGCTCGAGGCCGACGGGCTGCCTTCTTTCGTGCAGCTGCTGGACCACAAGCACAAGGAGGTCAAGAGAGGCGCAACCACCATCATCAGACACTTCCAATTCGGTATGCGAGAGGGATGTTTTATGTTCACACCAATCTGCTATCATTTGTCTTGGTTGCAGCGCCGAAGGAGACCGCCGAAGTTTCCCCTTGGCAGTACTGCTACACCTTGTTCGAGAGCGGATTGCTCACGAAGCTCTCGCCGCTGCTCTTGTCGGCCGACGACGAGATGCGTCAGTATGCCGCCGACATCATAGGGATGACTTTGGTCGGCCTGGCTGATACCGTTCGTAAGATGACAGACGTCACACACACACACACACACACACGAGCACCGAACCACCGCCGGCTTCGATGGCGTTTATTCGAACCTGTGTGCGATCAGGAGAAGTGCCCGAGTCGCAGCCAGCCATTCTCGAGAACATAATCGACGCCGACGTGCTGCCCAATGCCCTCACTGCATCGATGCAGGAGGGGCGGAATACGAATGACTGGTCGACTTTCATGGCGGCGTACCGTGGTGGATGCGCGCTGCTGATGCGCAAAGGAAACGACACAGAGGTGACCACCACCACCACCACCACCACTCCACCACCAGCAGCACCTGGCACCTCATGACGTATTGGTATGGTGTGTGCGCCGCGTGCAGCAAAGCTACACAGTTGACCACTCCTGCATCGACTCGTTCTGCAAATTGCTGAAGGACCGTGTTGAGCAGCGGCCGGACTGGGGGCGCTTTGAGAACGATCTCCTCAACGATGAGCTGATGGAGTCCTTCGCCGCTATCCTCAGGTACGACGGTGCGATACACGATGCGGCACAGGCATGCCCTTTTTGGGGGGGCTGATTGTTCAGTGGCAGCTTAAGGCAGCGAGCCAAAACCGCCATTCTTCCAACGGTCTCACTGCACCGAACACACACGCACACGCGGCTGTGGGTACGTCCGTCAACGTGGGCTGCTGTGGTGGCTGTGTGTCTGCAGACTGGCTGCCGAAAAGGGATCGAGGCCTTCCTTGAGCACCCCACTGACGTCATCAGGACGAGCGCCAAGGAGGCCGTGGAGAGCATCAACTCAGCAGGCGGTGACGAGCCTGATGCGGCGGACCCCTTGGCTGAATACTACAGCTCCATCGATGAAGCTGAGGATGAAGCGGCCCGCGTCAAAGCGATGACGTCGGTCCTGCTGAAGGGACTGGAGGGCAGCGACCCGCATATGCAGCTGCTCGTTCTGAAGGCCGCGGACATGATCGTCAGTAACAGCGAGGATCCAGATTTCACCTCGACAGTCATTGCTGATAGGTTTGGGGCCGCTATTATTCCCCTGTTGGGAGCGACGGCTGAGCCGATGGTGCTGCTGGAAGCTCTGAAGCTCTTGCTCAAGTTGGCGAAAGCGGGCGTCAACACGGTCGAGGCTCTCATAGGGTGAGTGCCGACACACACAATCATTCACCTCGGTCGACTGGGGGCATTGTCTCTTCCTGTGTGCCTATGACAGGGTCGGGGCTATCCCCTCCCTCGTGGCGATTGTCAAGGAATCTCTGGAGCTGCCCGACGACAACAACCGGACGGCAGGTGTCTTCATCCCCCTGTTCCACACCATGTTTGTGGCGGCGGAGGCCAAATTGCCGTGGGCAGATGAGCTCATCGACGCGGGCGGGGTGCCCCTGCTGGTGCAGCTGCTCGATTACGACTACGTCAACATCACCAGATCGGCGGCACAGACACTCCAAAATGTCGCAGTGGGTGAGAAGCAGCACAACGGGTCATAGTGTGTCGCTCATTGTCTGTCTGTCTGTCTGTCTGGGGGCTGTTTTGTTGTTGTTGTTGCGTGCAGCGTCACTGCTCGACAAGTCCTGCCAGTCGTGTCAGGCAGCTGCCCCCGCTCTGTTCTCTGATAAACAGATGATCGCGAAGCTGTCGTCGCTGCTGCTATCGTCTGATTCCCACCTGCCCATTCACGCCGCCAACATAATGCTCGTGATCCTGAAAACAATGAACTTTATCCCCAATGGTAAGCTTACCACAGCAGCACAGCCCAAGGCAAGTCACTGACCCATGTGGCTGTGTGGGTGGGCATGTGTGTGTGTGCTCAGGTGTGTGGCCAGAGGCGCAGTCTGCCCTTCTTGGCAGTCTGGTCGATGCTGGCACCTTGGCCATCACTGAGGAAGCTTTCCGTTCCAAAAAAGACGGGCCGTCCAGCAGCTATGTGACGGTCTTGGCGCTGACATGCGCCCTGCTGCTGCGGAAGGGGAACGACAGACAGGTGGACGCGTACCATTTAGAGACGCGCCGGCTGCTCTCTATGGGCTGGCTTGTGTGGGGTTCTCTGCGGTACAGCGGATCGCTGCAATCGACCACGGGTGTCTTGACATTGCGTGTGGCGGCCTGGGGGCCGACCATCTGGAGTTTCTGATGCTGGAATCCTTCAACATCATCCTCAAGTAGGGGTGCGCGTGTGCAAGGGGCAGATGCATCACTGATGAGCGCCTTATCGTTTGTGCCGCTCTCCCCATCAGCGACACGAGTGTCACATTGAGCCAGCGAGCCAAGGATGACATCACTTGCAGGGTGGGTGGCTAGGTACGGGCGAACACATATGTCACTGTGTGTGTCCTCCTGTCCTTTGTCGATAGGGCGGCTGCGTCAAGGCCATCCAGCGCTTCACCAAGCACCCTGACCAGGCCGTCAGCACTGAAGCCACGCAGGCAGTGAAGGCCCTCGAACTGCACGTACGTCAGTCAAGTCTGCAACCACTGTCCCATGGATGAGTGGCTTCCATTGTGCATCAGGCTACTGCTGGAATGGATCGACTTGAGATAGTCACCAGCTGAAGGGATGGTTGTGTGGTCACAATGCTGGCGGCTGGAAGGAAAAACTATTCGGTGCTATGCTGTCCTTGGTGTGTGTGGGAGAGTAGGGAGAGAGAGGTGCGAGCGCAGGCGCATTTTGTACGTATGTGCATGTGCTATCGATGTGTGTATGCTGTCTATATCATAAGTGGCCGGCGTATGTGAGCATCAGTGATGTTTTTGTTGTGTCGCTGTTCTGAGAATCAACCCGCCCAGGCAGGTGCGGTGCGATTTGTGTGGCTGATGCAATTAGGCTCTTCGTCAGGTTGTAATGGCTGGGTATCATCAAGTAAGGTCTCATATCCAGATGTCTCTACCCCTCCCCTCCCGTCCCGTCGTGTGTATGTTTTGTGTGTCTGCTGGGCGTCCTGAAGATGTGTATCTCACTGGCTATTTGTGTACCATCTCGCCACCTCACCTGACTGACAGGTCGTGTGGCTGCACCACAGGCTGTGCCACGCACCAATTAGTGCTGCGTTGGTCTTTCATAAGTGTATCTAATAGCGACCTTCAGCCCTCTTTATTCTGTGTCCGATTCGGTATGTTTGGGGAAGGAGAGGGGAGGGGTTCGTGTGCAGCTGTTACGATCCATCAGACGCTCAAATACATACATGCGTCTCGCGCAGTCGACGTCATGTGTCTCTCACGAAATATGTGCAGTCAAGTGAGCGAGACAGCCAGCGGCTCCCACATGGAAGAGAAGGAAAGCACTGTGGGTCATGTGATAACAGCGTCTGCCACGTGGACGTCGTTCCCCTCCTCCGTCAGCCCCACTCGGCATGGAATCATCATCCCTCTGCCTGCGCATCATCGCAGCGAAGCCAGGCAGCTTGCGCGCCTCCCATCCTCGCAGCTTTGGCCAGGATTCAAGCTCGCAGCAGGCGCGAGTTCCACATTCCCTTCGAGTGATCAGGTGTGTTACTCCGCGTGTCACGTCAGCATGGCGGCCACGCCAGACACAGCCGCTACGTCAGCATCAACACGCGATGATGCCAGATCTGACAAGGACAAGACCGCCGACGGGGATGGCTCCATGTGGCTCAACAACACAGGCGTCTGCGTCGGGCTCATCCCTTACAGGCGCACTCTCGGCACCCTCTTCCTGCTCATCGTCACGCCCATCGTCCCTGTGCTGCTGTGGTGGGTCATCCAGAGGCAAGATGGAGATCTTGCCAGGGTGGCTGGCGTGTTTGCTGCCGAGGGAGGGAGAGGGGTGATGGCATTTGTGCGGGAGGTGCCGTCGCCTGTGGATGTGAGGGCGTGGCAGATCATTGGGTGCTTCATTGGGTTGGCGCTTGGGCTCACTCGGCTGATCCCCTGCAAGATGTACAAAGGTCAGTACACTGTGACTCACAAGGGAGGTGTCGGCAGTGGGTGTGGTGGGGTTGTGGGTGTGCAGGTCCGCCCAGCCCCACTGGCTATCGCAACACGTATCACGCCAACGGCGTGGAGTACTTTCTGCTGATGAATGCGCTGTTTGTTGGCGGCTCGCAGTTCGGCCTGGGGCTATACAACGGAGGTACACACACACAGAGGGCGACAGGGAGAGAGGGGATGCTCACACAACACCCCTGATATGCGCGTGTGTGTCAGGGATATTGTATGACCATTATGGGGAGATCCTGTCGGCCCTGACGGTGTTTGCCCTGCTGTTTTGTCTGATGCTCTACGTCAAGGGCATCACCTTCCCCTCGTCGAAGGACTCCGGCACCACCGACAATCCCATGTTCGACTTCTTCTATGGCACTGAACTGTACCCCAACAGTGAGCAGCACCACACACATATGAGCGATGTGTGTGATCTCTCTCTCTCTCTCCTCCCCCTCTCCCTCTCCCTCTCCCTCTCTCTCTGCCTGTGTGTGTGTGTGGTTCATTCAGTACTGGGGTGGGATGTCAAACAGTTCACCAACGACCGGTTCGGCCTCACTTGGTGGGCCATTGCGTGCCTCTCCTTTGCATGCAAACAGTATGAGACCTTTGGCTACGTCAGCGACGCCATGCTGGTCAGCTCAGCTGCCCCCATAGCCACACAACAAGGGTGTGTGTCATGTTTGTGATGTTTGTGTGTGGTGGGTGCCTGCAGATATCTGTGTGCCTTCAGTGGATCTACCTGCTGAAGTTCTTTGTGTGGGAGACGGGCTACTTCTGCACGATGGACATCCAGCACGACCGGGCGGGCTACTACATCTGCTGGGGATGCATGGTCTGGGTGCCATGTGAGCAGCATCACAGCACACACACACTCTCGAAAAAGACATACCATCCCTCTCTCTGAGTGTGTGTGTGTGTGTGTGTGCAGCGGTGTACACGTCATCTGCCCACTGGTGTGTGATGCATCCAATCACCATCGGCATCCCCCTCACCGCAATGTGCCTCTTCCTCGGCGCATTCTTCATCTGGTAACCCTTCCCCCCCTCTCCATCTGTCCATCCATCCATCCATGTGACTGTCAGGGTGAATTACGACAGCGACCGGCAGCGTCAGGTGTTCCGCGCCACCAGCGGTGAGGCTATGGTATGGGGGAGGAAGCCGCAGATGATCGTGGCCACGTACCGCACTGAAGCGGGGGAGCTCAAACAATCGCTGCTGCTGGCGTCGGGCTGGTGGGGACTCGCACGGTGAGTGGGCGGCTGGGTGGGTGAGCAATGTGTCTTGTGGTGGATGGATGTATGGACTGCGTATGGTGTGGTTGGTGTGTGCAGGCATTTTCACTATCTGCCCGAGATATTGGCCGCGTTGATGTGGGCGCCGCCCGTGACGCTCTCATACATATTGCCCTACTTCTACACGGTAGCTCAGCCACCGAAATGAGCGCTGGCTGGGTTTCTCTCTACGGATGTGTGTGTGTGTGTGTGTGTAGGTTTACTTGACGATTTTGCTGCTGGATCGGGCCTACAGGGACGACGCACGCTGCGCCAGCAAATACGGCAAGGACTGGGCCAAGTACCAGGAGAAAGTGCCGTATCGGATCGTGCCTTTCGTCCTCTAGCCGCTTTTGTGTAGTGAGAGAACGGTTTTGTTCTCTGCCTTTGTGTGCCTTTGTGCGCCTGCTTTGACAATATATAGCAGTGTGTGCGCGTTTTGTCGCCTCGTTCACTGGCATTTTGGCCGCATGGAGAGGTGCCGCGATGTGACACAAGTGTCACAAAGGCGTGTGTGTATATGGACGGTTTTGTGTATCAGACCCACACACAGAGACAGAGAGACGTGAACGAGACACGTAGTGCATTTGATGGCCTACACATGAAGGCACCTCTGTCCAATCACTGCAGTCATGTAATCCCACCCCAGTCACTCACTGACCCTGCCTCTGCTGTTTGCCATCTGCGTACACCCCATCGAAAGTCAGCCTGCCCTGGTCATTGTACTCTTTTGCTGGCCCGTCCCTCTTATCATTTCTATAGGCCCCGTCAAAAACCAATTTCTCGGGATATCTGTGTTCTTTCGCTGGCCCTTCGCGTTTCCCGTCCTTGGACGCTCCTTCAAAAGTCAGCCTGCCATGCTCACTGTACTCTTTCGCTGGCCCGTCCCTCTTGTCATTTCTGTAGGCCCCGTCAAAAACCAATACATTCCTATAGCCATATAACTGGCATTCTTTCGCTGGCCCTTCCCGTTTTCCGTCCTTGTACGCTCCTTCAAAGGTCAGCAAAGCTCCCATGTTTGCACAATTCTCGAACCAATACTCCTTCGCCGGTCCGTCCTTCTTCCCTCTTTTGTACATGCCTTCAAACTTCACGTTGCAGCGATCATGGTACATGTCATAGTACTCGGTCACTGTCCCATCTTTTCTGTCCTCCTTGTAGGCTCCCTCAAACAGCAGCAGACCGGTTTTGACACTCCACTCCTTGAAGGCTCCGTGCTTCTTGCCGTTGGCCCATTGACCCTCGCTTCTGACAGCTGGGCCGGTGTAGATGCCGTACCCGTGTGGCTGTCGACGTCTGCCGTTCTTGACGTCGCCATTGAACCAGCCCCCATCCCAGGGAATGCTCAGGTACTCGATGATGTCATGGTCTCCCTTCTCCTTCAGTTGTCTCTCCAAATCAGCAGCCCTCTATTCGGCTCGCTCACAGCGCTTCTTCCACTCCTCCCTCTCACTCTCGGCTCTGTCTCGCTGTCGTCGGAGCTCGTCGATGAGTTCTCGCTGTGTGTGCCGGTGGTCCTCGGCCTGCTTGAGAAGCTCCTCTGCGTAGACGGCGGTGAAGGCGCTAGATGGGGCCTCCAACGGCGCGCGGGGAGAAGGGGGAGCGTTGTTCATGGGGAAGGAAGCGGGGCCGATCCGGACCTCTTCTGAACGGTCGACCGTTATCCGTTGGTTTGTCCATTCATGAGTTGGTATAGTAGAGCACGTTTTGTTCAATTCATGCGCATGTACGTGCATGTAACGGTTGCGATCGAAGAGGATGGTGGCGAGCTTTCGCAGAGCTCGCGGTGAGTGAACGGCAGCAGCGCGAATCGGCATTGTGTCTTCCTCCCCCCCTTGATTTTCACTGTGTCGTATTGAGTGTTACGTTTTGAGTCACACATGAGTGTTTGTCTGATGGATGCAGACGAAAGCTTAAAGTGTCTCCGTTTCGCTACCTGCACATGATGCAGGCTTGTGTCTGCAGTGAGTGGCTCGAGTTGCCGTCTTGTCTGCTTGTGTTTTGTATGTCTAAGTCTGGCGGAGCCTGGCAAGCAGGACATGGTGAGCATTGCCATGTTCTCAAAGGCGTTCGTCACCTCGCCGACCAGCTTGAGCACTAGGCAATCACAGCTGATCATCCTGTGTGTGTAGCGCTGAAAGACACCACACAGAACACAGACACAGACACAGACAGACAGACACACACACACACACGCATCCAGATCTGCAGCGCACGGTTGTGTGGTTGTGTGGGCTTCATCTTCACCTTATGAATGGCAGCAAATGCCGATTACCTATCTGACCGATATCCTGCGAACGCAATACGATAAATCATTGACAATCAGTGCAAAGATGACCGTACGTAATTGCTCTACACGTCTGTGGCCTACGCAGATGCAGGCGCAAGTCGAACGTGCGTTGACGATGCGAAATCAGTGAGAAACTGAGGTACTCTCTGGACATCTTCCGGCGTATTTTGACAGGCGACTGAGCATATATCCACAAGTTTCTCGAGCCACAGTCGCCGCACAAGACGACAACGGTCACTGAAACAGCTTGAACCACACAAAAAGGTCTCATTCACTTCTGAGGCAAGACGCCCCCATAACACGCCCCCGCATCATGACAGCGCGCAGTCTCCCTTTGCAAAGCTCCGCCAATACCAATGCCTGCCGTCCTACCGAAATGCGCTCGTCTTTCTATGCATCATCGTCTGCCTCGAATACCTACACGTCTGCCCTTTAATGCCCCCCCCCCCCCCC
>CDMY01000831.1:149838-175606 GCA_001179505.1 Vitrella brassicaformis | reverse complement strand
CGTCGAAGCCTTTGTAACTGCAGCCTTCCTGTTCCTCAGCGGTCGCCGCATGCACTCAGCAAACAGAACGATCAACTTGGAACAAAGCCAGTTTCCGTGCACCACACGTGAATTCTGCCGAAACCTCTGTCGTCTCGTCTTGTCCAGCCCTTCTAAAATACGTACTCAACCTCACTCTACCTCAAGGCGAGCAAAAATCACTCTCGACAAACTGTGTATATTTGTTGCCCGGCCTTATGCTTCCAAGAACCGATCGATCAAGTCCAACCTGAAGCAGTACGAGACCGCCAAGAAGAAGAAATATCACTCGGCCGTCTGCGACTCCCGCGTGACCTTCTGCCCTCTGGTGGTGACGTGTGACGGTGTGTGGGGACACGATGCCAACGTGTTCATCGCCCACATGGCTCATGCGCTGTTGGAGAAGGAGGGGTGGAAGGGTCGGGGGTTCAGTCATGTGTCTGGATGGATTCGCTCTCGCTTGTCTATCGCCCTCGCGCGTGCGACTAGCTACTGTCTGCGTGGGGGAGGCAGGGGAGGGTTTGCAGGACTGGGGTGTGCTGATGGGGCGGGGATCGATCCCTCCTCCCCGTGAGCGTTTGACTCTGCGTGCTCATGGGACTGTATGTTCATGAGTATCACGGACACACAGACGAGTGTTACGGTTAATGCAAGTTTCCCCCGATATTTGTTGCCCGGAAATATCGTATGCTCTCCGTCTGGCCGATCGCCTCCCATTACTCGGGGGCCCCTCCCCCCTCGTAACAGTTCGACGACACGCATTGGCGTGGGGTCCCATCGAATGCGGACTGCACACTCTCCGCCTTTTCTTGACACACAGAGGGTGCGCGTGTGCAGGCGATGATGGCACACACACACACACACACACACACACAGAGGCACAGACTGCACACTGCACACTGCACATACAGGCCTTCCCCCCCTCCCTCTCTGCGCGTGGACCCCTGTTGACATATGAGCCTGTGTGTGAGTGTGTCTGTCTGTCTGCCACACGCTGCTGCACACGCGCATTCACCAATTTCGCAAACCCTACGCATAACTAGGGTTTAGATGAGCATGTCAGCCGCCTCTCCGCCCCCCGGCAATGGGAAAAAGCCTCCAAGCGAAAGTATTAGGGTTTAGGGTGTAGGGTTTGCGAGTCTCGCACTGAGACCGACCGACGCCCTCACAGAAAGGCCTCACACGAAGCGAGAAGCAGCCAGAAGGCTCCCCAGCTGAGATCTCTCTCTGTTTGTGTCTGCCTGTCTTCAGGAAGATGCTGCCCATTCTCAACGACCAGGCGACGCTGCTCAAAGGCAAAGCAAAGCGTTTCTTTGACATTGATGAAGATGCGATTGCGCTTTGGAAGGAGACCATAGGTGTTCTACTTAGAGCTCCCCTAGGCACCGACATGGGAAGGAGCTCGGTTCCACCTGCCGTCCTCCACACACACGCCCATCCAGTGTCCTTCCACACACAACACAGGCAAACTATGAACAGAATATCCCCACACAGTGGTCAGCTTCTCGCGTGCACCTTTCCTGTACAGACACATAGACAGCCTTCCCCCCTCCCCCCCCTCTCCTCCTCCTCCTCCTCCTCCTCTGTGTGTGTGTGTGTGTGCCCGTCTGTTGGTTGTTGGCCGGGCCGTGTTCAGGTTGGCACCATCTGGCCACCACGCGCACGCACGGACACACACGAGACGACAAACACCAACACCCCCATCAATCAGTCAACCAATCAACCCATCCTGCCGCTGCTTGGTATGGTGGCCTCCGTAGTGTCCTCATGGGGGGCGTATGGCTGCGGCCGAGCGTAGACGAACCTTGTGCCAGGCTGAAGGGCGACCATCCGCGCCTCGCCGGGAGGCGCCAGGTCACGCTTGTAGCCACGAGCCCTCATCACGTGCCTGCAGGCAACGATAGACGCACAAATGGATGCAGGAAAACACAAGACGAGAGCCAAGTGTGTTGTATTTTCACACACCTGTACTCCTGGCATATGCTGCACGGCCAGCACCAGAAGACCATACAGCAGTCGCCACAGCTGTCACCGGCCTCGATGTCGTAGTGCCTGCACGACAAACCAACACAGGAAACGACAGACAGACAGACAGACAGAGATGGTTGCCCGTCGCACGCAACTCTTCTCTTTGTGCCTGCCTGCCTGACCTGCGCAGCTTGGTACGGTAGACGAGAGCGACGACAAACACGACCACCCACACGAGAATCCAGATTACCGGCCTCACAATCCACAACATGGCGAGTGCGATGAATGGGAAATCGGAGTCGAAGGGAGGCTCATGGGCCGCCGCGGTTCCATTTCCGTGGTAGTGAGTTTGGTTCACCAGGGCACTGTGGTCGAACACGGTGTGGTTGTTGTGGCTGCGGCCAGGCACGAGCTGGCCGTCATCGTGAGCTGCTATCGATTCCTCCGTTGTGATGATCCAGATCATCATGCAGATGGTGATCACCATGTAGACAGCGAAGCCGAACAACGGCAAGCCGATGAACACCAGCAGCCCCACACGCAACGACAGGATTTTGGTCTCTCCCAGACCCCAGGCCTGCATGCCATGCCATGCCATCCAACACAGCGAGAGAATGAGTGACAAGGAAGACAAGAAGGTGTACATGTGTTAGCTAGCCATGGTGGTCACCTTCATGTAACCCAGGCCGCAGAACGACCCCAGCCACCCCAGTAAGCAGCTGGGCCAGTCGGAAAAGCAGTCGCACAGGCCATCACTCCAACGACCTGCATAGAAAGCGAGAGACAGTTCAACCTCCAACTTCAATGGTGCCGCTGCGTTTTTGCTCACCGCGCCAGGCTTGATCTTGCGCTTCACCGATGTCGTCCCCTGGGCCGACGACCAGGAGGGGAAGGTTTTCCCCGGGAGGCCGAACGTGAGGCGGGGGAGGAGCCACAGGCGCCGTGGCGCGTTGCTGGACGAGCTCAACCTGTCCAGTTTCCATCTAGGGAGGGAGGGCTGACGCTCGACAAGTGGAAACGCAGAGTCCCTCTTCTCTCTGTAGCCTCCCTTGGCGTTTCACGATGGACCCTGGGGAGGGTTGGGAAGGGAGGATGGATGGCTGCAAGGAGCTCGACGAGGCGTTGGTGGCGAGGACAGAGGAGAAAGCCCTCAAGAACCCAACAGGACTCGCACAGATCGGCCACATATTCGATGACTGCCAGGTAGGTCAGGAAGGAAGGCCTGTGCACTCATCGCCACTCATCCATCGTGGACACATCTCATCTCATGAGTGGTATGCCTCCTCTCTCTTGTGTGTCAGGAGGTGGGTACAGTTGAGGAGGTGGCCTCCTGCCTGCAGAGCCTCCAGCGCATCTTCTACCACTACAAGAGGCAGCACCGGCTGCCGGCATTCCTCAACGCCAAGCGCAGGAAGCGACAGTGGGATGCCGAGGGAGATGGAGAGGGCGAGGATGACGGTGCCACGGGCGCGACGGACGGTTTGAGCACCGCCGACGAGAGGCTGCGCAAGTGGCTGGAGCTCAACTTTGACAACTACGTCAAGCTGGTGCTGTCCTTCATCTCGTGTCAGCCGAGGGGGAAGCAGACGAGGAGCAAACTACAGGTGAATCAACACAGCCACGCACACGAAAGAAGGTGGGTCGCGTCATGTTTGTTCTGTGTGGCCCAATCCTTCATATATTCAATTCAGGTATGTGCGGTGCGGCACTACCTGCACAGTCTGCAGCAGGAGGCCTTGCTATGGCAGCAGCACGAAGACTTCACCTTCCCCACGCGCTTCCTCCAGACCCTCGTCCACGAGGTCGTCCACGCCCCCACCTACACCACCGCCCTCCACACCACACTCATGGCCGAGTACCTCACCCCCTATGCCGACCTCTCCTACTACTTCCTGCTCGTGCTCAAGCGCGTCATCAACCACACACACCAGCAACTCAAGCAGGCCGAGGCCGGCAGCAAGGAGGAGGAAATGAACGGCGATGTGCCGCCGTCAAAGGCTGACAGCAACGGCAAGGGCGAGCCAACGTACCCAGGTGTGTTCTATCTGGGTGCGCTGATGGGTGTGCGCGAGCCTGAGTCGGGAGCGGAGAGCTCTGCGGCCGCCACTGACGGGCCGCATCTGAGCCACGAGCTGCAGACCGTCAGCAAGCGGTGCCTGCAGATGCTCAAGAGCGTCCCGCGCCCAGAGAAGGCTCCAAGAGGGAGCAAGAGGCGCAGCAAGTCCGCCGACGGGCAGGAGGAGGAGCGGCCTGAAGGTCTGTTCGTGGCCAATGTGCTGACGACCAAGTGCAAGAGCCCGCATTCCTATCGGCTGGCGTACCAGTCCGCCTGGCTGGCGTATCTGAGTCTGCCGCTGGTGCCGTCGACCGCGCAGTCTTTGCTGAGCCATCTGTCTGTCGGCGTGATGCCCTACATCTCCAACCCTCTCACTTTGGCGGATTTCCTGCTCAAGGCCTTTGACAAGGGCAGCTACGAGACGTCCATCACGGCCCTCAGTGGGCTCTTCTACCTGCTGACCAAGTACAAGCTGGGCGACCCCGAAGTGGTGGCCAAGTCGGTCTCCCGCTTCTATCACCGGCTGTATGACCTCATCCGGCCCGCCATCTTCGCCGTGCCCAACCGCAAGACCTTCCTGCAGCTCGTCAACCTCTCCCTCCGCTCCACCATGGTCCCCTCCGCCATGCTCGCCGCCTTCTGCAAGCGCTTAATGCGAGTGGCGTGCCTGTCGCCCCCACACGGAGCCGTCTGGTGCGTGGCCATGACGTATGCGCTCATCATGCGCAACAAGGCCGTGTGCATGCCCCTCATCCATGTGGATCGGCCGGAGTGGACCGACCCCACTGTGCCCGAGATGGAGCCGATCGAGGGAGGCGACCCTTTCTTTCGCGTCAAGGGTGACCTGGATGCGCTGTGCGAGATCGTCAAGCAGCATGAGGGAGCGGAGGGAGAGGGGGAGGATGGAGAGGGGGAGGGGGAGGGCGGGAAGCAGCAGCAGGCGGTGAATCGCTTCAAGGGCTTCTCTCTGTGGGAGATCAAGCTCCTCAGGAAGTAGGCAGGAACTCACACACACGACAGGAGAGGAGGCGAGCATTACATGTGTGTGTGTGTGTGTGTGTGTCAGGCATTGGCACCCTGCCGTGGCCGATCTCGCCCAGCTCTTCGAGGCAGACATGACCAAGGTAACCAAACACACAGACAACAGACAACACACATCCACACTCCCACTGTCCTCTCTCCCTGTGTGTGGTCAGTGGGACGCCAAGCAGGTCGACCCTGACGACTTTGCCGACCTGACGCCCGCCACCCTGCGGAAGGAGAGCCTCAAGGTGCTCAAGAAGCCACAGCTGTACAGCCCCACACCCAACCCGTCCGACCCCCTGGCCGACGAGCTCTTTGACATATCCATGGACCTCGAGGCCTTCCTTAGGGGAGAGGCGCCCAGCTGTAAGGCGATGGCGGCGGAGGCCAAGAGGAGACTTGTGGGCAGAGAGAGCGGGGGAGGAGGGGGGAAGGCAGCGGATGATGGCGAGTGAGGAATGTGGTTGGCTAGGTGAGTGGTGGGGATGAGTGTGGTGCGGTATGTGAGGTGTTGGTGTGCCGAGAGGAAGGTTTGATTCGGGATAAGGATTTATGTGTGTGACCCTTGTCTCTGTCAGTCATCGTGTCGCAACCATGAGTATCACAACACTCACGCAGTGACGACTATACACACCGAGAGGTCCACGAGAGGTTCGTTGCGGCCGAATCTAGACCCTGGCCGACTGCACGCGCCACATCTCATATCATCTGCGAATCGAGATCGGTTTGGGGCTGTATACCCCTTCCTTCTGCCTGAAGGCAGACGCCACTTCGCGCCAGTCTCCGAAAGCCACGTTTTCGCCGTTTACGAGATGCGAGCTACAGGATCGCAAGAGGGATGGGGAGGACAGCAGGAGGTAGGCTGTGAGGATGCAGCACCGGACAGACCAGAAGCCACAATGAGCGATATATCGTGATCTAGCTGCGTCGATGAATGACTCCTCCATGAACCTGCGGAAATGCCTGGCTGGCGGCAACAAGGCACTCGACGACGACAGGAACACCCAAGATAGAGGCTACGACCCGCCGGCAGACTCCATTGGGCGCGGCAGGGCCACGAAGGAGCAGATAAGAGTCCCCTCTACTTCCTTGCCCATCGCCCCTCACACACCGCAGCATGCCAGCAGTGCGTCATCGGCCGGGAAGGCCAGCCATGGCGGCAAGGGTGGCGACGAGAGGAGGGGCGCACCGTCTGCAGGCAGTGATGTCATCCAGAGGCCACATGCAGCTCCTGTCAAGGTGCGCGTACGCACACACGCGCACCCGAACACTGGTGAATTGCGGGTGTGGATGTGTTTGGTCCTGTGTGCAGATACCCAACCTCTCTCTGCGTCAGGAGGATCTCGTAGATGCTGGTGGCGTCAGCAAGGGCGAGTGCAATCGCAAGCTCGTCTGTGATGAGAATGGCGACAGTGTCGTCCTCCCTGACACCGAAGCCATGGTGGTCGAGGTTGCCGAGCAGGCGCGTGCATCGCTTTCCCGGCCTGGTGGTGCGTGGAGGGAGGAGGTCGCTGTCGGCCTTAAGCAACGCATGCCCCATAACCGATTCTTGTGCGTGCGCTTGCAGAGCACTGCTGTGTTCCAGGCAGCCGCTCTCAGGTGTCGGCTGTATAGACACGGGGTAAGGAAGCACATAAACCCCCACACGCATATGGTTATGCCTTTTCTGTATTTGTATGCGTGCAGCCCCTCTGTGTGTGTTTGGCCGACGGGGGCGAGCCTAGCGACCCCTCCCCACCGGCACCCCCATCCCCAGAGGAGAAGGGACACTTCGAGACGGCGGTCGGCGCAACAATGAAGCAGGCGGTCAAGCAGGCGCGCGAGGAGGGGCGGCGCCACGAAACGGACGAGCGCCTCGTCAGCGTTGACGTGAATGGACTCGCGGGGAAGGTGCTGGAGCAGCTGATGGACCGCAGAGTGGTCGTCGGCAGCCACCCCAAGACCATCGTCCTGCTGTCAGCCGTGGAGGTGCTGCCCTCGGACTGGTTCATTCATGATGGATCCGCCGCCGGGGTGCCTGTCGAGTGGACCTTGGGAGCGGGCAGCCTGTGGTTCGACTTGATCAGATGGAACCCCCTCACCACCTACAGCAGCACGTCTTTTCCGTCGGCGGACCTGCAGGCAGCCAGCACCATAGCCCCTCCCCTGCCCCCTCCCGCAGCCCAGCCGGCACGGCAAACGGCCAAAGAGAAGCGCGACAAGCTGCGAGCAGAGGAGCCCAGCCGACAGGCCGAGCAACAAAAGTTGGTGGCCAGTGCTGGACGGGGGACTGGTAGCAGGGCTGATGGTGCGTCTGAGGACATCCCGACTTCCATCAGCTGCCATACCATGAGCGACACAGACGTCAAAGAGGCCTGCAAGTGGGCCACGCCACACACATCGTTTCGCCGTGACACCATCCCATCTCACACCGTCTGATGCGTGTGTGTATAGGCGTTACCTGCGGGCCAAGAAGGAGAGCCTCTCGGCCATCCGCAACGTGAGCCCATCAGCAGACGAGACCCCCATACTGAGCATACTGCAGAAACACCTGCCCGACGTCGGAGAGGTAGGCACACGTGCACGTCGGTCAGGTGTTCATAGACACGTCGGTCCTGCACGACATGTATCATGATGCTGTCCATGTGTAAGTCATTGACGTCTGCGATGAAGGACTGTCGCCCATATTGAGTGTCTGCCTGTCTGTCCTGTGTGTCACTCAGCATGTGGATCGGATAGTGTCGGCCGGTGCTGATGAGGAGAGCAGAAAGCGGCTCGAGGAGGCCTGCTGGAAATGCGTTGCACGGTGAGAGAGAGAGAGATGCATAAGAAGAAAGCATCGAACACGGCATGCCTCATCTATGTGTGTGGTGGGTGTCTGTGGGTAGCTTCACTTGCATAGGATCCAGCGGCTGGCAGAGTTACAAGAAGGCATACGAGCAACTCAAGAGAGAGGGTATGGTGCCCGATCGTTTCCCCGACTCCCAGTCTTCCGGACCCCCTCCACCCGCCCCAGCATCTCGACCCACACCCACGCCGTCCGCTCACCGCCGTGCGGCTAGTGAGGACCAACGGACCAATCAGCTATCACCGTTTACCACTCCCTCCCGGCACCACGGCGCCCCTGACGTCAGCAGAGTGATCCTCAGCCCCAAGCTGCAGGACGAGCCATTTGGCAGTGTCGAGTTTGCGACCGCCAAGGGCATGTCGTCATCGGCGACGGCTCGGCCGTCGGCTGGGGCCTGGTGTGGCACTGGTCTGCTCGAGGGAGACCACAGCTCTGACAGCGACGGCCCCAGCTCACTGATGGGCAGCAAGGACACAGCAGGCGTGGGCGAGGCGCCGAGGCGGCAGATGGGCAAGATGGTGCGGCAGAGGGGCTGGCTGGCTGAGGGGGAAGGTGACGAGCAGCCAGACGACACGCCTGTTGTGCCTTCTCCGGCCGCCGGTGTGACCACGACGGCGCGGAAGCGGCTGCCTGTGCCGAACGAGATCATCAGCTTGCTTCAGTCGCTCCAGCGAGAGATCGAGCAGAGCCCCTACTTTTCAAAGCCGGCAGACGACACGCACCTCAGCGACTCTCACGAGGAGAACGATGAAGAGCCGTGCGCCCACTTGCCCCAGCCTGACAGAGATTTCCCCCAGCAGCAGGGCAAGGCCCCTTCCCCCGGCGGCAGCTCTTCGCCCTTCTTCTTCTTCCCGGCCAATCTCCGCAGCGCCGGCACTCCGGACGGGCCCACTCGTCCTGCTACCGCTACGCCTTTATCGGCGGACACAAAGGGGACAGCTCGTGGTCCGGAGCACAACGATGACGGGTCGGAAGGTGAGGACGGGGTGGGTGCCAACGTGCGGCACTCAGGGCCCAAGAAGGGTGGTTCCCGCCATGCGACACCCCTGCTCTCGCTGCCCCAGCACGACCGAGACCTCCCCCAGCAGCAGGGCAAGGCCCCTGTCGGCAGCTTGTTTCAGCTCATGTTCCCGGCCAATCTCGACAGCGACGTCGAGGAGAAGGCGCAGAGGGTGGTCGCTGTGGCGGAGGTGTCCATGGTTGTGGCGGAGGCGTCCATGGTGCGAGCGGTGCGGGAGGCGTGCGCGCACGATCAGCTGGTTCCGGAAGATCAGCGCAAGGCCGTGCATCTCAAGGAGGACCACCAGCTCCGCTTCGAGCTGCCGACTGCCTGCTTCCCCGACCCGTCCCTCCTGGGCGGTGTGTTCTTCCGCCACGCCCTGCAGGCGTGTGTGGTGTACGCTTCGGCCGGGTCGCTCGAGGCGCTGCTGAGCGAGACGCTCATCAAGCCGACTGACAGAGAGAAGAAGAGGCTGGCTGTGGGTGAGGTGCGGACCAAGAAGGAAAGGAAGGTGCTCAAGTGGAGTGACCTGACCCTGGATGCTCTCGACCCATCGTGCATGTACCGTGACGAGCCTCTCACTGTGGTCACTGCAGGTCCGCAGACAAACAGACAGACAGACTGACTGACAGACACAGACAGAGAGAGATATGGACGGCTTGACACTTAGTGCACGTTGGTGCTCTTCCTGCCTGTGTATTCAGATTATGTGCCGTCCCCCCTGGTCGTGCAGGCGGCCGTGGCCAACGCGCCCATACAGATCATGAAGGTACGCCATGAGCCTATCGTGCTGGCTGCGTGTAAGGATACCTCCATGTGTCTGTGTTATGCAGACGCTGCTCGCGTACAACGCCGATGTGAATGCACGAGGACATGCCGGCCAGACAAAGCTGACTTACGACGGCAAGATCAGCTTCAACACATCCGCCGTCGGTAAGCGGCAAGGAAAGATATTGCTGAAACACAGCCTCAGTGCATTGGCTTCCGTGTGTGTGCAGGTGCGGCTGCCATTTGGCACCGTCCTGATCTCCTCAGTTTCCTCCTTCGTGAGGCAAGAGCCGACCCCACAGTCCCGGCAGTCATGACGTTTGAGCGCCGACACGGTAGGTACCAAAGACCTCACCTTGATGCGTGACCTTCCGCCTTCCTTTCCTCTCCCCGCCATCCTTCTCAGGCCCCCCCATGATTGCTTCTCGTGACTTGCTTCAGCTGGTGTGCATGGGTGCGCCCAAGCGGGCTCCGTCGGAGGCGCAGCAGCGGCAGGCCCTGGCCACCATCGAGGTGCTCGATGCGGAGGGACTGATCAAGCACGGCGGGAACGACAGTGGCATCTTCGACATCAACTCCAGGGACATATCTGGCGACACGCCCCTGCACATCGCCGCCGCCAACGGCTGGTGCAGCATGGTCGAGTGGCTGGTCAAGAAGGAGGCGGACCCTGGGGCTGTCAACGAGCACAACAACACGCCTCTCGATGCCACACGAATACTCGGCCAGAAGGTCAGCTGTCAAGGAATGGCGTCCAATGAGCCGTCACAGTGAGTGAGTCCGCCCGGTTGTGTTTCGCAGGAGTGCGAGGCCGTGCTGCTGAAGCATCTGGCGGCCCGTTCAGGGCAGACGGCCACCAACACTGCCGCAGGAGCCAGCACACGAGCACCCTACAAGCCCACGGCAAGCAAGGCAACACCCCCCACATATATGCCATGGGCACCCATACACACACCACACCGTTTGTGTGGATGGATGGATGCAGGCAGCTGCAGCTGGTGCGATGGAGGAGGGCGGCGGTGTCGACCCGCCAGCGGCCGCGGCACACGAGAGGAAGAGGCAGGAGCTGCGTGACAAGGCGACCAAGGGCATGATGGAGATGAAGGCCAGAGCGCGAGCGATCCGGGAGGCATGCGCACACAACCTGTTGACGCCAGAGGGGCGGCGCAAGTGTGTCGATCTCAAGGAGGACCACTCGGTGCTCTCGTCGCTGCCCAGGCCCATGATCGCATACAAGAACGGCTTCGTGCTGAAGCAGGCCCTTCAGTCATGCGTCTGGTACGGCTCGGCTGGGTCGCTCAACACACTGCTGCAGGACAACAGCCTCAAGCCGACGGAGGAGAGTGACGACGAGGGGCTGTCGGTGGGAGAGGTGCGGGCGAGGGATGGGGAGGTTCTCAACTGGCGAGACCTCTCGCCTGCGAGCATCGAGCCATTCGAGGGCGAAGATGTCAACTTTGACGGTAAGTGAATAAGCAAACAAAGATCGAAGGGCGATATGTCTGCTTACGTCTGGATGGCATCAGGTTATGTGCGGATACCTTTGCTGATTCTGGCAGTCGCGTCTGATGGCCCCTCTCCGCCGCAGATTGTCAAGGTACGCCAGTAGAGAGACCGCATGAGATCACTTAGCCGCCTCTCATGGGTCTGCCTGCCTGTCTGCCTCTGTGCAGTCGCTGGTCGAGTACAATGCCGACGTCAACGAAATCGGCGTGGTGGCTGTGAGCCGCAAGACCGGAGAGCCAATGGTGTCCTCCGCTCTCGGTGAGTGTCCAGAGGAAAGGACATGACAGGAGAGAAATGGCGGATGGACACAAGTCTGACTTGGTGTCTTCAGGTGCTGCTTCCCTGTTCCACTTTCCTGAGGTCCTCGACTTCCTTCTGCGGCAGCCGCATGCCGACCCGTAAGTCCTCTCTGAGGGGTACGTCCTTGAGGGCCGAAATCTTCTACAGCTCGCCTGCTTCGGCTACATGGGGAGCCAAGATACCAACGGTGAGTGGGTGACTGGTCCGCCGGTTGCACACCCCGCGCTGACGCTCTTGTGTGATGTGACAGCTCCCCAGCCCCCTCCTGAGCCCATGGTGGTCAGCAAGAGCCGGAAGAAGGCCGCCAGCAAGGGCAGACAAGCCGACAGCGACGGTCTTGCAGAAGATGCGGGACCGCAGGCGGCCGGTGGCACAGCGGCGAAGGAGGCAGAGCAGAAGGAGAAGGCCCGGCAGTTGCGTGCAGTGGCGATGCTGGATGTGCTCGAACGCCATGGCCTGACGCGCAGCACACCGGCCAAGGGCAAAGGGGGGCGCAGCAAGAGGCCCGTGCTTAGCTTGCACTGCCGTACCAAGGAGGGCTGGTCTCTGCTGCATTTGGCGGCCGTCAATGGGTGGTCTGAGGTGATTAACTGGCTGCTGGAGAGGGGCGTGGACGCCGAGCCGTCAACCAGAAGAACCAGACACCCCTGGATAACGCCCACAAATTCGGCAACAAGGTCAGCAGACAGGAGGAAGGCACACCACGTCAGCCGCTTTATTTGTTTGGTGTGTTCAGTCGTGTGTGGATGTGTTGATGGCTCATCTGGAGGCCCGTCGGACGGCGGCAGCTGCCGATCTGGTGCGAGAGGAGGAGAAGGCCCGCAAGAAGGAGGAGAGGGCCGCCAGAAAGCGCGAGCAGAAGCGACTCAAAGTACCCCCGTCATCCACCGCTGCACACATGGATACTGCATGTGTGTGTCATTTTGCCTTCAGCGATTGGCGGCTGAGCAGGCCGAGTCAGCGGGAGATGGCGAGACGGAGGAGGCCGACGACACTCAGCACCAGACTGAAGAAGTAGATGATGCGACGGAGGAAGCTGCTGCGCCGAGCTGCCCGCCAGACACACACAGCGACAGGTGCAGACAGAGCCATTGACACTCCTGCCCAATAGCCCCCATCTGTTGTCCTTCTTGTGTGTGGTGCACAGTGTCGAGCCGGCATCCTCTGACGCCCCGAGTGACCAGCACCACCAGCAGCAACATGTCCTCAGCCAGGAGCCTCCAGCTGATGTCCGCCCACCACCATTCCCTCCTCTCCCTCTCTCCCCTGCTCATGGCGCACCGGCCAGCCATTCGTTTGCTGCCCAGCGGCCGTCCAGCTCATCGTGAGGCACACACAAGAACCGCTCACAGCACACCGAGTGACTCCTTTGATGGGGCCCTGTTGTGTGTCATCCATCCATCCATCCATCAGGTCCTCATTTGCCGACCCGCCGGCATCATCGACGGCCAGCACCACACCTATCGACCGGCCATCCACTGCACAGTCGTCAAGCCGACAGGACCAGTAGGGAAACGTAGCCCCAGTCGACTGTGTGGTCTGTAGCCGACAATGTGGCTTGTGTGTGCAGCTTCCCCCCCGCAAATGTGATGGCTCAGCTGCGGGCGGGCCTGACCGACGGCATAGCCAAGAAGGAGAGGTCAGAAGACACAAAAATGCGACCGGATGAATCGGTGTGTGCAGCCTGGAGTCTCATGCCAGCCGACCGTCTCTGTTTCCGTCAACGAGTGGGACCACGAGAGGGAAGAAAAAGGACAAGAAAGCTGCGGGTGGAGGTGCGGCATCGGCATACCAGCCGGGTGGTGCAGACGACGTGCCGGGCCCGTAAGTCGATAAATGCCGAGATGCGACACGTAGATAGCACATATCGATGGTATGTATCTTCTTGGCTTTCCCTGCAGCTCTGGTGTTGGTTCTGAGATGCCCAGTGGCCCTCTGTCCGTCCCTCCAGGCATCCCTCACACGTACGTGACTGTCAATGCCCGCATCCATCGCGGCAACCAGCTGCTCGTGTGTGTGCGTGGCAGTCTTGAGGATAAGATCGATGCCATGCCGTCGTCTTCGTCGAGTGCTCCCCCGCCGCCTGCACGGTCGGCACAGACATACACACAGATATGGGAGGGGCCGCATCGCTATTCGTCCTTGTCTGATCTGTGTGTGTGTGTGTGTGTGTGCAGTGGTGCTGCGGATGACGAGGACCTTGACCAGCAGGAGGCGATTGCCGCTTCGCTGCAGTCGGCCGCGGATCGGTGGGAGGTCATCAAGAGGGACGCCATCTCAGCTCACAAGCAAAAGAAAGAGTAAGCACAGACGATGACCACACGAATACTCGCGGGAGGCATAGTCGCCTGTTTGTGGCTGTGTGTATGGGGCAGGCTGGAAGAGAGGTTGCGGGCTGAGACGGCCATGGCCGAGGCGTCAACATCCCACGAGGAGCGCCTGGTCGAAGAAAACGACAGACTCAAGACGGCCAACCCCACGTACGCGCAGCCCGTGCCCCACCCATCCATGCACTATCCCCCTTTCATGTATCTGTCTTTCCTGTTGCAGCCTCACCGACGACGAACTTGCCCTCCAGGCCACTGCTGATGACGTCAAGCACTTCCAGGAGACCATCAACGGCCGCTTCAACGAGCTGCAGGCGCTCGTGCTCTCGAGTAGCCACCGGCTGGTGCATCTCGCCCAGAATACTCCTGATGCGTCATCATCATCGGAGGAGCCGGCCCCCGACACACATGACGGGTCTTGCATGCGCCCCTACTTGCCCCCAGAAGCCCCCTCGCCGGTCGGTCCTCCCTCTGCAGCGGCCGGCGAGTCCGTCCAGTGGCTGGAGGAGCTAGAGGGCAGCGAGCTCGAGATCCCCGAGAGGTGTGTGCTGGCGTCCAAGCGGCTGGAGGAAATCGATCAGGACATCGCCAAGTGAGAAAGCACAGAGAGGAGACGACGATTACATGGATTCTTGTGCATCTGTGCCGCCTGCTGCTGCTGCTGCTGCAGGTTGGTGTATGAGGTCGGCCAGGCTGCTACCGACCGTGAGGCATCCGAGACCCGTCTGCAGGGCTTAATCGAGCAGCATGACGAGCTCAAGCGACGCGACGGGGAGCGGTGGGGCACGCAACACCCACAGCCTTCCTTGCCACCTCATCTCTCTCCATCTGTCCGCCCTGTTCTGTCTGTCAGGCTGACCCTAGACAAGCTGAACACCCTTAGGTCACTCGAGGATGTCATGAGCTTCCAGGATGCGGCCCTGCATGAGAGCCAGGGTCTCAAGGACCTGCTCAGCCGCTCCTTCGACCACCAGAGGCGGCTCGAGAGTGTGGACTTCCAGCGTGACGTGGAGCGGCGCATCGCGGCCGAGCGTGAGGCGCGTGAGAAGGAGGCGGCCGAGCAGCTGAAGCGTCAGGAGGAGGCGACGGCCAAGAAGATCGCTGATATGCAGCAGCAGCTGGATGAGGAGAGGGGCAAGCCCAAGCAGAGCATCACATCATGCGTGGTGTGCCAGGAGGAGCCCAATGTCGTGGCGCTGTGGCCATGTCGACACAAATGCCTCTGCACAGGTGCCTGGGTGGGCCAGTGAGTGTCGCACCAGCCGCTGTGTGTCACGGATTGGTGGTCGCATGTGGGCGTTTAGGTTGTTTCGAGAATCTCAAGAAGACGCACACCGGCAGGAAGATGCCGTGTCCCATCTGTCGCACTCAGTGCATCAAGAATCAATCGGGGCCCGTGTACGACCAGGGCCACTGTGACGACGACTGAATGACGTAGGGGCGCAGACCGTTAGACAGCCCGACCGTGGATCGAATTAGTAGCTCTCATGCGCCGATGGCGCCAGCCACTCACGTGCTCATTGATGTGTGTGTATACGCATCTCTCCGTATGTATGTATCTGTGAGACCTCTTCCGTGTGTATGTGTGTGGTGCCCTTTATAGTGTGTGAATATATAAAGCTTCCCGCCAGACCGTGTTTACTCCACCCAGGCCACCGGTCACACACATGATGAACGAACGCTTCACACACAGGTCACAAACAAACCCACCACATGCCATTAATTAGTCGTCGACACATCCGATGCATCACGACCTGTCGTCAGAGGTCACTCACTGCCAAGTGTGTGAGGCTTGTCGGTGTGCCGAGAGGAAGGTTCGACTCGGAATAAGGATTTATGTGTGTGACCCTTGTCTCTGTCGGTCATCGTCTCGCAACCATGAGTGTCACAACACGCACGCAGTGACGACTATACACACCGCGCAGCATCTCTATGATCGATGGAGAACGTACGCACCCACACCCCCCACCCAAAGTCAGTCTGTCATTCTTGCCTATGACAAGGCGCGCGCATCCGGCCCAGAACCTACTGCGCGTCACGACTTCTGCCAATCGAGACGTGCAATCGGCCATGGTCCGTCAGCGGCCTCCCTGACACGAGCACAATGACACACAGTTCTCAACCCATTGCCATCACTTGCCCAACACAAAGAGAAAGAAAGACAAATAAACGTCCGGCCGATCATCTCTCTCTGCCTCTCTCTTACACCAACCAACGGGACCAAGCACCAAGTGAACAACAACGCAAGAGAGACCCATCTCTGGCTTGTCTTCCTCTCTCTGCGACCGGAGACCGGCGACCCAAGCCGCTCTCCGAGTGTGTTCCACCATCTTTGGCAATGGTGACATGCAATCCGAAGGCGGCCTGGCCCGTCCGTCTCACGCCGCAAAGAGAAAGACAGACCAGAGCGCCTCCCTCTGCCTAGGCCATATGCTGTTTTGCAATGAACGCGTCCTGAAGACCCACACACATGCAACACGCAATTCCTGCACAAGCCCACGTCTGTGTGATGGGTGGCCACTCACCTGGAAAAGCACCGACACGGACGAGTTTGTGTGCACGCGGCGAATGGTCTGCACACACCACACAGACACACACAGACACAGCACAGTGGCCACATACATAATCAGGCAGCTCTGCTCTCCCCCTCTCACCCCTGGCTGACCTCGGCGAGCAGTTTGCCGATCGACAGCACCCGCAGCTTCTCGGAAAAAATGTACTGAACACACACACACAGACACACACACACGCAGCACATGACACCGCTGCTTTGTCTGGCGTGTGTGCGCGTGTGTGTGTGTGTGTGTACGTTAGGCAATGGGATGGAGTTGGTGACGATGAGCTCATCGATGGGGGACTTGTTGATGCGGTCTATCGCGCCCTTGGAAAACACACCGTGGGTCGCGTACATGAAAATACGACGGGCACCTAAACACACACAGAGACAGACAGATCGATCAAAGGTGGATCGGTTCAATGCATGTGTGTCTTGTTGGCTACCGGCTTTCTTGAGGAAATTGGCTGTCTTGAAGGCCCGACTTCCCTGCATTGTGTGCACATACCCACACACACCACAGACAGATGGTCATCATCGATCTCCTGTGTGCCTGCCTCTCTGCTGTGCGTGAGTGTGTCCCGCTGGCTCACCGTGTCGATGATGTCGTCCACAATGATGCAGTCGCACCCCTTGACGTCACCCACAAGCCAATCATGCCGACCCAGACTCGCAACATTCCTGTCCGAACCACAGACACACACAGACACACATTTCCACACCATACCATTATCTGTCTCGGTGTCTGTCCGATGCACTCACTTTTTCTCCCCAGCTTGGGTGATGATGGTGTGGTCGGCGAGGGACCCAGGCGGCGTCAGGACGAGCGGCGAGCCCTCCCTGCGGCTCCGCTCCGGCCGGTTGGACACCATGGACGCCAGACCCGCGTCGATGCCCACCCGCGTCAGCCTGTTCCAGAAGGCTTTTGTCCGCTCGCCGCCCATATTGTCGGTCGCTACCACAACCACCTTCTCCAGATGCTGATGGGAGGAGATGAACACAAAGGCGGGGTGGTCGAGTGCTGGTGGATCTTATCTCTCTCTTTCCGTGGTGGTTCTCACTCACTTTCTTCTTGAAGTATTGGACGGCCAGCGCCTGTGCGTCGATGTTATGCACGGGGACCTCAGTGGGGAAGAAACCCTAGCGACACACATGCCATACAGACAGACAGACAGACAGGCAGGCAGGAGAGACTGGGAGAAAAGCATGAACATACGTGTGGCCCATCCCCACGCACCTCCATTCTGGGGTTGTGAACGTCCACCAAGATGACGCGGTCCACGCCCAACGTCGACAGCTGCACTCATGCATCACGCCACGCACCAGACAGCAAAGAAAACACACTGGGACGTTCACTAGTGAACGTCGTTGTGTGCTGGCTGACCGACCATGAGTGCCACATCAGCGGCAGCTATCGGCCGTGGGCGATGGGCCTCAAACACTTGCGTCTGACGCGCATAGCTGCATGGCATGCAGTGCAGCGGTGGGTATATACAGAGAGAGGAGCAAGATAGAGCAAGGAACTGGTTCGTGTATGTGTGTGTGTGATTGTTTGCCGATCTGCACACCTGAGGTATGGGATGACAGCGGTGATGCGTTTGGCCGACGACCTTCGCAGTGCCGACGTCATGAGCAGCAGTTCCATGAAGGCCGAGTCAGTGTCCTTCTCGCTGTGGGGGGCACTCTGGAGGACGTACACGTCACCCCCACGCACCTCGTCGAGCACCTGCACCGCGATCTGGACAATAGGGAGTGGTTGCGGACAGCACACGCAAGCACACACATGAAGCGGGCAGCAAGGAGGATGAAGCCATCTGATCGCCTTACTTCTCCGTCAGCGAACTTGCCGCAGAAGGCACGACCCAACTGATGAGAGAAATGCACGCCACACATCCATCAAGGATTCCGTCAGTGTGTGTGGGCTGTGTGTGTGTTACCGAGATGCCCAGGTGTGCGCATATTTCCCTGGCCAGCTCAGGGCTGCTGCTGCCGGCGAAGATCTTCATCTCGCTGAACTCGGCCACCTCGTCGTAATAGTCGCTACTGCACACACAGAATCACAAAACAAAGGAGCAACGACACACGATACGACGCTTGCAGAGGTGCATGCCAGCCAGACACAGAGGCATTCCTTAACGGACCTCATCTCTTCGCCTCCCACGGTGGCCGGCTCCTCGTCCGGCAGCTCGGAGGCATCCCGCTCCTCACAATGCGCCATCCGCCGCCTCTTGACGCCCCAACCAGCCAGCCACGCCCCACCAATGCCCACCGCAGCAAACAGGGCAAACGACAGCCCCTCCGCCCGCCTTGCTCGTGGTGTTTGCTCAGCGCCACCATGACTCATTGACGACCATGGAAAGAGCGGCCTTGTTGCAGAGGTCACCACCGGACTGATTGTGCCGCTGCTGCTGCTGGAGTGAGATCTTGAGGTCGAATGCTGACAACGTTGGCTGCATCTGGCCCAGATAAGTGACGTTACTGCTGCGGGAGCATCAGATGGGAGGGAGAGTGAGGGCTGCAGCCGGCTGGCTACTCTTGCGGCTTGAGTGATAGATCTCATGTGTGCGTCCCTGGCAGCTCTTGGTTGCTGCAGGATGAGGCGAACCCGCTTTCGCCTCCTCCCTCCTGCCGTCGCCTTTTCTGCGAGCTAAAGCTCGCAGGCCCTTCCAGCCCTGCTTCGCGCTCCCAAAGGGACCTCATCTCCCTTCTGTGGTTATGGATCTCAGTGTCCTGTGGTCAGGTGCGAGAATAAAGGCAGTTCACGCACAGTTGATGTGCACACCGCTTACCCTTCGCTTCGTTCTGTGATCTGTGTCTTCAGGAGCCTCCCGGCTGCCACGTGTGCTTGGATGGAGGCTTGGGAGTGACTGAAAATGTCCACGCGAAAGGCCAGGTCGACTGCCAACCTCTCTTCGGCTCTTGACCTCACGAACGTGAGTATTGACGTCATCTACGGCGTCGCCGACCACCTCGCCGCCACCGAGTGTGTCATACTGAGGACCACATGCCGCTCGCACCGACGTGCCCTCGGATCATTCTACTTGTAAGAGGGTGGGGAGGGCAACCAACCACAGCGACGGATTCCATATCTCTGGTTGTTTTGATTGGTTCAGCCGCCTGCGCGTCGTTTCCCGCACGGCGAGTGCATCGGTGTCAGCTCATTCGTGCCTGAGAAAGCCGTCGCGCATCTCGCTGGGTGGCGGTTTGTCCATCGCCGTCACGGAGGAGTCGTCTTGGCGTCAGCTGTGCTGTCTGATTGAGGCGGCGGGCGACTGGAGGAGGTGGGAGGACCTGAGCCGCCTGATTGCCAGCCTGTTTCCCTCCTCTGGCGGCAGCACCTTCACTCTGGATGCATCCAGGCTGCTCAGCGACATCCCCTCCCTCTCGCTGCTCCGCGATCTACCGGAGGACTTGTTGCAGTACACCCTCATGCGCCACTTCCTCCAGCACACAGACGGCCGTCCACTCGGTGTCGACTACAACGTGCGGCAGCTGGCGGCCCTCTGCCGGGCGGTGAGAGGGTCGTCTGACGCACTGCCGGCGCCCGCCAGCCACAGAAGCGACAGCGCCATGATGTCGCCCCTGTCGCTGCTGCACCTGTCGCGCAAAGGGCAGCTTGTGTGCTTCGCTGTGTGCAAGTACCTGGACAGCTACACGCGGCCTGCGTTTGAGTGCATGGTGTACGTCCGTGAGGGCGGTATGGCGCTGCTTGGCCATCTGAGGAGGGACCAGTGGGAGAGGGTCATCAGACAAGACACCACAGGTGCGTCGTTGGCAGCTGCTCAGGCCGCAACGAGGCCACGCTACAAGGTAGGCAGGAAGAGAGGTAGAACACAGCACATTTCTCACTCTCTGTCAGAATATCATCCTTCCCCTTGTGTGGGTGTCCGTCCATCCAGGTTGAGACGTTCTATCGGCACCTACAGGGTGGTGTGGATGACACTGCACGCGCCGACGACCTCTCCTCCCCTCCCCCCACCCCCCGCAGCTCACCCTCCTCATCAGCCCACAGTAGCCGCGACATACTGGCCGTCGCCACAGTCCTCTACTCGCTGCCCGTGGCAACCAACACACAGCCTGGCGCCCCTCCCCCTCCCCTCCCCGCCAGCTCTTCTGTGCTGATCCGTCTCAAGCTGTGGAAGGCCCCACACACGGCCTCTGGTGGTGAGGCGGGCGCCGGCAGGGACCATTCGCGTGTCTGTGAGAGGGCGCTGGCTGGGCTAATGCACAAGTGGCGGGCGGTTGGGGGTGTGGGGCAGCTGAAGCACACCGAGCTTGTGGGGCCTGTGGCATTTGAGCTGCCGATGAGTCTGTTTCTGCCCTACACGGACGCCATCCCCGCCCCACCGGCCACCGTCACCCCCCCACCCGTCAATGAACAGCATGACAATGCCAACGACGGACAGCCGGCTGCTGCCCCTGCTGCTGCTGGTGCCGCTGTTGCACCAGGAGAGGAGCCGCCCAACTGACAGGAGCATGTATATGTGCATAAGGATTATTGCTTTTATTAAGTGTGTATCGACTGTGGGTGGGCGCGGCGTGTATGAGTGATAGCGTGTTGGTGCATGTCTGGTCGCCATGTGCTCCAAAGAGGGGTTGTTTGGCGATCGGGTGTACGATAGAGAGACGTGTAGTGTCGTGGTGTGTTGGTGTGTAGTGTAGTGTCGCCTAGTGATGTGTGGGGCCGGGTATTGCATGTCTGTCCGTCACCTGGCTGTCGATTGCGTGCGTACACATGTGCACTCACTCACTCACTCACTCCCGGTTACTGTCGGTTTGTGTGCCTGCCTTCCTTCGTGTGGGCCTCCTTTTTCGTAGCGGTCTTCGCAATGATGATTTTTGTTGATGGCGAGTGTGGCGCTGTGCTCTCTCGGACGGCTAAGAGCGTAGGATGTGCCGCCAGGTAGCGCGCTGTCTTTAGCCAAGTCCCTGTTTCAAGGTGATCGATCGACATTTCGGTGCATCGCCGTGAGCGACTGAACGCCATTCGTGAAGAGACATGTATTGATGGCATGATATGAACATACACTTGTCCTTTGCAAACATCGAATTGGCACTCGGCAGGAAAGAGAAGAAGAGCTTGTCTGTGTAGGGATGTCTACTTTTAGCGCCTGAGGCTGCTCGCTTGTTGCGGGTACGTAGACACACGTAAGATACACAAAACGAGCGAGTCAGTCACAATAGGGTGGGTCTGAGATAGCGGTATACATGCGGATATATAGTGTGGATTGGTGATTCTGCGCTATCAGGAGGACATGCAGAGTGAGTGAGACCCGGCCCTCATTAAGGTGCTGGTCGGCGGAGCCACACGGGTCTTCTTCGTGGAACGCTGGGGTTACTGATGTAGCTCCCGCTCCTTGCAGACCACACCCTTGCGGATCATTTTCTTTTTCTGCAAATGACAAGTCAAATCCATAGCATGAGCCCCCACACATTCTTCATTCACTCCTTTTGGTTTCTTTTCTCGTTTCTCTTTCTTACTCTCTCAGTGCTGACTCACCTGCGAGGTGCTGTTTGAGAGAGGGTGCTTGGTGACCCTTCTCGATACTGCTCAGCGCGACGGGCGCCCCCTCGATTCAGACCTCCAGGCCCCCACTTTCGTCGAAGAACAATATGAACTGTCCCCACAGCGCCCCCTTTGGGGCTCCGACGAAGTAGACCTTTCGCAGAGTGAGCCAGTCGGCGTTCTGCTGGATCCCACTCACTCTGCATGTATGTCTGATTACACATAATCAGCACACCACACCCCATTCGCGAGCGTATCACTCTCTCGATTCCCCCCTCACCTCTGTCTGACTCGTTCGTATATTTTATATGTATTCGCATACTCGCAGTGTGCCGTCAGGGTTCTGGTAGAAGGGCTGAACGGTGAGGCAGGTGAAGTACTCTTCTGCAGAGAGCGACTTGACTTTGCTGTTGGTGCCGTTCTTGTGCGGGTTTTCGTTGACTGTCAGCGTAGGCCAGGCAGGCGTCACCTTCATCGGCGTCTTGCAAACACCAGGCCTAACAAAGACAGACAAACATGAAAAACACAAAGAGGCAACGCAAGAGGCATGCTATGGGAGACGGCGCTAAATGCTGTTCTCTCTCTCTTCTTTGGTCTCATACGTGCTCATCCTCCTAGAGACACGTTCGGCGTTGTTATCGAAATCGCCCGTCAGGTGCCCCATGATTTGTTTCAGGTTCGTGCCAACCCACGCTGGTGGGCTGATCATGTCTTTCTCTTCAACCTCTCCAGCTTCTTCGACGGAGGGTTTCAAGTACGCGATACAATATAGAAACACCTGTTCAGAAAGACACCAATGCACACACAGGTGCATACACAAACAGAGACGGAGACCGAGACGGAGACAGAGAGAGACACAGAGGAATGTGCACTTCCCTAGCTGTCTCTCCCCCTTCACCCAATATGCACCAAACAGTTGACTCCATAGGCGTGACACACCGCGCTGATCGATGTCTCATCCCCCCACACGCCGGGCGCGCCTTTGCAGGTCGCATCTCCGTGGACTTTCATAATGCGCTGCTCCTCATCGTCGCCCACCATTCACTGCTCGTAGACGTCGGAGCGCTTGCTCATGTAATCCACGGACGACTGCCGAATCTTATTGTGACACGCTGGTCGCCCGAATATAAACAATGAGATCATCCAAGCATACACACACACACACAACACAGACATTTCACATAGAACCATACACTCGACTGACCCGTGTAATCACAGGTTGACTGACGTGTACCATCCTCATGAGACCTTGAGGATCTACTCAAACCTATGGCACACCTGCAGCCACGCATTCACGTCTCGGTTGTAGTAGAGGAAACGCCGCATCTGGAGCTCGAAGGTCTCCACTAAGTCACCATCAGCAGTCTTGACATACTCGGGCCTCATCATGGATAGCACTTTAAGACCTCAGCCTGGCAGAGTCTTCATGAGGGTGACGATGGATGACAGCGGTTTGAAAAATAAAGAAAAAAATGCCACACATCGCAGCGGTACTCGTTGATGTTGGAGCAGGTCGAGTAGTCGCACATGCAGCTGCAACTTTACATTCTCTCGAACATTGTAGTCAGCTAGTGTGCGGTTGTTGTCGACCACATGTTTGACGCATGGCGTCCCAATGCGTTTTGGAGCATACCTGTATGTGACTGTGTGCTTACGTTGAGCCCGTTCTTTCTTTCAGGGCTGATGATGCCGCCATGTATCACCTTCCCGCACTTGAAGCAGATCACGGGGTTCTCACCGGTGATGTCGTCGTCTGGTTTGACGCCAGGGATATCATCGTGAGTGACCATCTGCCGGCAGGTATTTAAACACCACCCACACACATTCGCAAATGACTGCCGATGTGAGTGTGAGTGTGTTGGTGTATTCTCTTACGGCTAGGGCATTCTCATCGTGCTAACATCTGGCGATCATGAGGGGTTGGTAGTCGAAGATGCAGTGCTCTCCATGAGGGTCGAAATCCAAGAGGCTTGAAGAGCTGTCAGTGTAGGAGCCATCAGTGCCGCCCGTCTTCGTGGAGGTGGTGATGGCGCTGATCTCGCGAGTGGCGGTCTTGGTATCGGCCTTGATGTCGGTGGTCTCGTTGCCGTCTTGGGCATTCTGGTTGATGGGGAGGGTGAGGAGGTAGTTGTAGATCTTGTTTCGACATTCAGCCTTCACTGCACGTTCACATCCACATGAGCGTGTGCATGAGAAGTCCTTCCCACTCATGTGTCTGAGTCAGTGTCTGGTCTGAGTATGATTGCTGACCGTCATCCATGACCGCCGCAACCATCGGTTCTATGATGTCGATAATCTTGTCACACACCTCTCTAGTCTGCTCCATTTGCGCAACCTGTATAGGCAAGTAGAATCATACACCTTGCACAGAACAGGCAGCAGTGCGATTACTTTTGGGTCGAGTGAGACGCGCTGGAGGTGCATCTGCATCGATCGGGCCGAGGTGGCGGAGGGCTCGCTGTCGCCGCCGAGGTTTTGGGTGTTCTCCTGTGGTGAGGGGGTGGGGTAAGTGCTGCTGGACGCCTGACATACATCCACAGCCGAGTAAGTAAGGGAGTGACTATTCTGAGTATGATGGACTTCCACCCACCATGGATTCGTCTTCTCTTGCCGACACGTCACGTCCCGCAAATGACTGCCGATGTGAGTGCCGATGTGAGTGTGAGTGTGTTGGTGTATTCTCTTACGGCCAGGGCATTATCGTCGTGCTCCCGTCTGGCGATCATAAGGGCTTGGTAGTCGAAGATACAGTGCTCCCCGTGTGGGTCGAAGTCGTCGCTGTCCTTGTCGGGGCAAGGTCAGATGAGTGCCTGTACTTGGCCTTGAGCATCTTGTACGGCGATGGGCTTCTTGGCGGGGCCACAGTAGCGGTGCTCCCCCTGGTTGCTCGATGCCGTTGGTTCGTCGCTGTCGGACGCTGCCATTTGACTGTCTTCTGCTGCAGGAAACAGAGCGTGTCAGTCACATGTCTTAGTGTATCTTGGCTGGTTTATCGATGCTTACGCAGTCCTTCGTTGCCTAGTTCTTTGCCGTCAAACAGCGATGGGACCTGGTCGTTGCCGTGATGGCCGATGGGATCCCACGGGTCTCCCAACTTGTTGTTGCCGTCATGGCCGATAGGGTTCCAGGGTCCCCCAACCCTTGTTGCCATGGAAGTCCCCTGTGCAGCAGTTGACGAGACAGAATCTGAGAGATCCAGTGAGGCTGAGTCTATTTGTCACCTGTGGGGCCGTTTGGTTTGAAATCGTTCTCCACAGCGATATTGGCCATCATATCTGGCTCAGCTGCCTCTTGGATGTACCACGGCTGCGCTTGGACCGCCCTAAAATGAAGGTCCACCAGTGTGTATGTGTCTGTTTGTCTTTGCATCGTACGTGAGGGAAACGAGAGCGGTAGAAGTCTTCCTCTTGCCCTCCGCGCTTTCGTTAGATCACCTCCATGTCCTCGTCGTCTCGGAATACCACTCGGTGGTTGATCGGGCGAGCCATGAGATGAGAGCATGAGAGCACACTCTTGAGTCGGCGTCGAAAATCGCGGTCTTGAAGTCCACCACATAGGCGTCTGTGGGGAGTACGAGCTTCTCGCCGGTCGACAAACCTGATCAACACGCACAGCAGCCACGACAGTGCGTGTGTGGCGGTGATGCTGGTGGTGGTGTATGTATGTGTGTGCGTTGTACCCCAGTCTGATTTGAGGTACACCGCCGATCTGCAGAGCCCCAGGGGTGAGCACGAGAGCCCATCCCAGACGAGCACACGATAGGCTGGATAAGCTTGACCAGCTGGCAGCTTGCTGGCGCCGGCCAGGTGGTGGTGGTGTCTGTTGTCACAGGCCGGCGGCAGAAGGCCTCTTTGTCTGATCAGTCGGCCACTATCGTCGTAGCTGCGCTTCTGCCCCCCCCCCCCCCCCCCCCCC
>CDMY01000831.1:86544-144194 GCA_001179505.1 Vitrella brassicaformis | reverse complement strand
GGGGGGGGGGGGGGGGGCAGCACAGTTGCCCTCTCTCGGCGCCTGCCTGCCTGCCTGCCTGCCTCCCTTTGTGACTATTTTTGTGGTGGGACGGTATTTGGGTGCATGCGTTTTCGACTGTTGGTCTGCGTGTGCCCGTCCGTGTTTTGACTCGGCCGTCTGGCGTGCGTGTGGATAGTGAGGATGCGGGAAGGAATGCATGACTGTGTTTGACATGTGCACATCATGATCTCGGAAGAACAAAATAACGACACAGTGACTGCGCACTATTTTTCACCGAGCTCCCGTACACCACCCTGAAATGAAACCAAGGATGCCTCGGAAGGGCCGTGCCGCACTCCCCCTCCTGACTCTGTCCCTCCTGGGCTGCCTCCCGCCCGCCACGGCAGCCCCATTTGACGAGGAACCGGAGTCACAGTCAACGCATGACAAGGCATACAACCGGCTCCACCTGCTCAATTTCCCCCGGCCCAAACGGTTCGCCTACTCCGAGTCACAGAAGGCCAGCGCCGGCA
This sequence comes from Vitrella brassicaformis, assembly GCA_001179505.1. Taxonomy (NCBI): domain Eukaryota; family Vitrellaceae; genus Vitrella; species Vitrella brassicaformis. The sequence goes on along the minus strand of CDMY01000831.1, from coordinate 143,679 downwards.
TTGTGGAGAGCTTGCTCAAACCCTTCGCCGACAGCAGCGGGCCAGCAGCAACCGAGGCGGAAGGCGACGTGAAGAGCCCGCCGCTCAAAGGGGGGAAGGACTACTCAGGTGGTGACGGTGGCGGTGACGATGATGGTGGTGCTGGTGACCGTGGTCAAGAAAAGGCGGAGAGTGTGCACCCGACGGCGGCTGCTGGAGCTGGACGGGAGGAGCAGACCGAACCGGATGTCGGTGGCGGCGAAGAGGGTGCAGGAGCAGTGCTGGTCAGCGTGCCAGGTGAGTGAGGGATGGGAGCACCATCAGGGCTCTCTCTGCCACATCTCAGTGATTGTCTGTCTGTGTGTGCAGGGATCGGTCTGGCGGATTACGCGACGCTTCAGAACTCGGCGCCCACAGGTATGTCATGTGTAGGAGCAGCCCAGCCCGCTTGATGGTTCCAGGCGTATGTGTGCTCGCTCGTCCGTCCATGGCATGGCCTGGCTGCTATGCAGGGTTGTGCATCCTTCCGCTGCCGGACACGGACATCAGGGGGACGGCCGACGTCCACGCCATCGAGAAGGAGATATCAGAGGTCGAGTGCATGCTGGAGGCTCTGCACTGGCCGAAATCTGGTGGGTGTGACGTTACGGTCGGCACACACACACATGATGATTATGATGATTGAGTGTTGGTCGCTCTGATACCTGCTTCTGCACACACAGGTGGCTACTCGCATGTGCCGGGTCAGGGGTGCTACATCAAGGGGCTGGTCCGCAGCAACGAGAAGATGGCCCTGGTGCCAGCTCTGGGCATCGGCAGCGGCATCAGAGTGCAGCACAGCTTCCACTGCGTGTACCCACGGCCCGGGTGAGCTGGAGACGACATCCCTCACTGCACACGCCAAGGGATGCCTTCCTTCCGTGTGTGTTTGGATGGTGTGTGTCAGAATGAGCGCCAACTATGACCCCGAGAGCGACAGCCATCCCATAGTTGGCGAAGGCGGCACTGACTATGCCGCTGTCCCCCAAGTGGCCTCCGCTGCGGAGGTTACGACCATCACTCACATCCATCCATGAATGACGGCAATATGGTCTGTCCCTCTCTCTCCTTTGCTGCAGTGCGCTCTGAGGTGCAGCACGTCGACCGCACCCCCCGCGGCCTCGTCGATATGCGCGGCGGCCACGTACAGCCCCAGCGACCGCATCTGCTACCTCAAGACCAGCCCCATCTTCCTCTTCCCCGCAGGCGGGGACACCGTCCTCCGCCACCCCACTGGGCAGGCCACCTGCCGGAACATCGACACCTACAACGTCTGCCAGGCCAACAAACAGAAGTGCTGCCAGAAACCCAAGACTCGGATGGGCATGTGCATCCCTGAGGCGACGTATGATTGCCCGCCTGGCTTTCTGTCCAGCTATCAATTTGAAGATGAAGAGAGCGACAACGGCGAGACGGGAGAAGAGGGCGAGACGGGGGAGAAAGGCGAGACGGGCGAGAATGGAGTAAAGGAGGAGGCCCTGAGCAGCGTGCGGGGTGCGCAGGGGCTGGCTGATGACGAGACTACTCATCTGTGGCACACGTCCAGCCTGTTAGCCGACGCCAACGGCAGCGGGGGAGGAGCCAACAACGCGACGCAAGACGGATCATGGGATCTCCCAGCGACCGTCACAGCAGGTGAGAAAGCTGCGCTGCCCACCGACGAACACAATACAGTCAGTGTGCATAAGGTGTCGATCTGCAGGCACCTGTATCGTCCCCGTGCCTGATGTCGACTTCCCCGACGTCAATTCGGCGACCACACTGGAGGGCCTCACCGAGACAGAGTGCATGCGGCGCACCATCTCGGCCTTCGACTCAGGCGGCTACTCGTTCCGCCCCAACTGCCGCCAAAACCTTGGCAACGTCACCTCGTGCTGCTACGTCAAAGACGACTTCATCCCCAACAAGGCAGCCCAATACAGCCCCGTCTTCTCGTCAGGCATCCGCGTGAACCCCACCCCCGGTCAGGGCTGCATCCACCCGTTGCCTAACACCAATATCAACTTCGACTTCAAAAGAGAAGCGCAGCTGGTCGTTCACGGCGAGACGGGCACCGACTTCCTGCGGATCATGGGCATCAGCGAGGGGGAGTGCGCGCATCGGTGTCTCAGGGAGAACGTCTTCATGCACGAGGGGCAACAGGTGCGGCCCTGCGCGGCCTACACCTTCCACAGGGACAAGTCGTCCTGCTATCTCAAGAACGATCCCGTCATTGAAGTGCCGGTGCCGGCCATCGAACACGGGGCCGTCATGTCGGGGATGGTGAGGGCGTCGAGTGTGCGGGGGCTGCGGGGGTGTGCCGGGGACGGTGACTGCCCCGAGTCGTCTAAGTGCTGTCTATATGATGGCGCACAGGTGGGGTACTGTGTGGGAGAGGGGCTGGCTGCAGGCGAGAAATTCGAGAAGGTCTGCCCGTCTGCGAGAGGGCTTACATAGACACATAGGGGCGGGGGCGGGGGGTGGGAAGGAAGGAGACACAGGTAGCGTAGCGTGTGTGTGTGTGTGTATGCGGTATGTACTGCACTTGGGGTGGCTGGCTAGTGAACAGACAGAGCAGGTAGGTATGTGATGTGAGATATATAGATGTGGTTGGTTGGTATGTGAGTCATGTCGCTTCCTTACGCATACTCTCTCTCTCTTGCTTGCTGTGATTAGTGGTGCGTGTTCGTATGGTTGGAAGGAGGGAGGGGTGGATCGATCAATGAGCGGTCAGTGTTGGTCAACGAATCGATCCACCGATAAATCAGTCAGGTTGGCCGAAATGCGATGGGTAGGTAGGTAAGGAGGAATTGACTGACCTGACCGATATGCTAGCTAGCTATGCCATGAGATGAGATGAGAGGGGATGGGATTCACTAAGTGAGTACGTGTATGTGTTGGTTGGGTCGATGTTCATACCGTATGTGTGCGGGTCTCTCTGTGTATACTCACACTCACACTCACTCACCCACTCTACCTACTGTATTTGTTGCGTCCTGTGCAGTGCACCACTCCCTCCCTCCCTGACTCACCTCACCCCACCCCACCCACATGGCATGGGCTGGCTGACGGATAGATGACTCGTCCATGGCTCTCTGTCCTGTCCATAAGCCACTCAATACACTCACTCATCCAATCACCCCATTCCCTTCACTCACTCAACGTACATCAATCATGTCGTCACCAAATGCAGCACAATGACATCCCCGCTCTCAACCCCCTCACTGCACAAACCCGACAGCACACACACAGCCGACTCGTCCCCGCCGACATACCTCTCCAGCAGCTCCTCCCCTTTGTCAGCCGCATCCCCATGCAGCACCACCAGCCGCTGGTGGCCGCCCCCATCAGCGTTGGGGTTCCTCACCTTCAGCCGCAAGCAGATATAATCGAGGTTATACCCGATGGTCTTGCTGCCGTCCAGCCACACGAAGAAGGGACCCTTGCCGGTGGCGGCCGGCACAGACACAGAGGGGGAGGTGAGGACCCTGACCGCGATCCTGTGATGCGACGGTATGGCCGCGTCGCCGGTCGCCTTCTGCTTGACCTTCATCCGCTCAACCTTGTTCGCCAGAGCCCGGTGCTTGTCGCTGACTTGTTTCTTGGGCTGACCGCTGCTGGCAGACGGTGCCGATGCCGCTGCCTTTGGAGCACCCTGTTTCCTCTGTGGTGCAGCACCACCAGTCGGCTTGACCTTCGTGGCAGCCGGGCAGTCGTGGTCATCAGGAAACCTGTGCTTGATGCACACCACTCTGTTGCAGCTGGGGCAGGTCGTAAAGACCTTCACAGGGGCCGAGCAGCCGCTGACCGCACACACGCTGGCGACTCTCTCGCCCGGGCAGTCTTTTGCCTGGTGTTGCTCCAGTGCCTCGTCAGGGGTCATGGTGGCCGGGACTCGAATGCACCGCCGGCATCTGCGGCAGATGACGGTCTCCTCCGCGATGGCTGTCGAGGCAGCGCTGCACTTGTGGTCATCCGGCCTGAACACATCGACCAGACGGACACATCAAATATATGGCGACGACGGTTTGAAAGGGGTTTGTGTCTGCTTACCTTCTGTGAATCCTGCAGAAGAGCCGTCCGCATCCGTTGCAGAGGAAGGGCAGGAAGTCGAGCTGTTTGCAGTAGGCGAACGAGCAGTGGCTGCCCACGTCTTCCTGCATGGCTGCGCCTAGGAGGGAGGTGCACAAACGGAACAGAGCGACCGAACGCGAACAACAGTATATGTGGTGGCTGGTCCTTTCTCTGCGTGGCGTTGGGCTGACCTCACCAAGAGTATCAGGGTGGTTCCACCAGCCAGCACGTTGAGTGTCCCCTCCAACCTCAGACAGGCTCTGATCTGAAGCCACGAACGCAGGAAGTGATTGATGGACACTCGCCGGCCCCTGGTCAGTCACATCTACCCCCTGACTCACGTGATTTTTTCCGCGTCACTTTTTGCGAGCTCAAGCGAGCTTGGACAAGATCTTCGACCGCTTCTCCTCGGAGTCCTCGGTCATCTTGAAACCCTCGTCGGCGTGGATGGACTGGACGAACGTCTGGCTGCATCGACACACACACACACACACACACACAGACCCGACACACACACACATACACACCCATGCCACACTTTTCTTGAGCTGAAGACACCATCTCCTGACCTGTGCAGCTTGTCGGGCGGTGCGACCTGCCCCTGGTGGCCGAAGGGTGGATCCACGAAGGGCTGTCCGTTGAGCATCTTGTTGACGTTGGTCTTGACGCAGTGTGCGCTGTCGTGGCCGCCATCGTGGCACTCGCCACAGTCGGTACCGAACACGATGGGACCGTGGAGGTCTGCGGGATTGATGAAGTTGAGCATGTTGCTGAGGAGGTGAGTATCTGCTGGTTGGTGCAGCGGGTTGAAATCTAGAGTTTGGCCCGCGCGTGCGCGGGCGGTCTGGAAGCTGAGGTGCTGGCCCGTGCCGAGTCGCCGTGTGCGAGCTCAATACTGGTCCCCTCTGCAATTCGAACCCGCGACTCCCTTTCCTACCCGCGCGAAACGCATTTCCGCTCCGATCTCCGCACCCGCGCCTCCCCGGACCGCAGCTCTCCAGCACAGGCAACGCGGGAAGCTTCCGCAGCGTCTGACATGAGAAGACGGCGGACGATTTGGTGGGCGGTGGTGGTGGGCATAACATACACGCCAGGGACTCGAACCCGCGACTCCCTGTACCCCCGCTGGACGCGGCCTCACCACTGCGCTATGTGCTGATCGGCGGGGTGACCGCTCCGCGCGCGAAACGCATTTCCGCTCATATCTCCGCAACCGCGCCTCCCTGGACCCCAGCTCTCGAGCACAGGCAGCGCGGGAATTTCCGGCAGCGTCTAACCCGACTAACCGGAGGAGAGGGCAGAGGAGATGTGGGTGGTGGTGGTGGGCGAGCTGTAAGAGTAGTGGAGTATAGAGAGATCTCCCCCCATGCACCGTGTGACGTGCTCTGTGTGACGGCATCGAGTGCAGCAGGCGACCACATCGACTGTTGATTCAATCAGGTAGGCTTCACGAAATGCATGCGCGTGAGATACCAACAAAGGCAAGCGCTGATGAGGCCTGTTGTCCTGCCTGTGTGTGTTGCAGACGTAGTGCATCACCATGTCCGATCAGCCCGATAGCACCGCCCAGCCGCCTCTACTGAAAGGCGGCATTGACCTCTGCTGGCAGCACAACACCAGCCCCGCCACCAAGCGGCTCGTCCACCGCATTCTGCGCCGTGAGCTGACGCCCGCCATCGCCACACGACTCATCCAGACCAAAGGAGCCGACCCCGACACACTGGTCGGCTTCCGCGATAAGGCATCTGGAGTCCATCGACGCACCAAGTGGATGCCGCTGCTGTCGCTGGCGATTGACGACCCGACCGGCAGCGTCCCCCCTGTGTGGGGGATGGATTCGGAGAACTCCAGACGCCACTGCTGCTCACACCGTGGTCGTCACGCCAACTGCAGCGGGACATACTCCAGGCGCTCATCAGCTGCGGCGCCAACGTCAACCTCCATCGTCCCTATCACGAGGGCATGAGGCCGATCAATGTGGCGTCCATGACGGGCAACATTGACGCAGTGGAGGTGCTGTTAGCCACAAATCAGGTCGACCATGTATCCTTCCCCCTTCACCGCTTCCCTCCCCTCCGGCCATCGCAAGCCTATGGCGATGCCCTCATCCGAGTGGCCCGCCGGCTGCTGCAGCATAACCCGTCACTGACTGGCAGTGCGGTGCTCACGGCAGCTCTCTCACGGCCCCTTCTGTCCAAGGCCTTCACCTACGAGTACATGGACACCCTGGTGCAGTACGGCAACCCCGTATCGGCGACCACGGTGAGTTCTAGACTGCGGTATGCCGCCCTTCACGGCAACCACTGGGTGGTGGACTACCTGTGCGAGCGTCTTGCCACACCCGCTGACATCAACCCTGCACAGGTTGTTGCCCCGCCGCTCTGGCATGCCGCAAGACGACTGGAAGACCTGCTTGACGAGTGGGACGGTGACGACGGCGACGACATGCGGGACGAGACAGCTGAGCGCATTCGCAACTTCAAGCTGATGGTGCGGTCCCTGCTGCGGGCGGGAGCCGACCTCTCGACGAGCGTGCTTCCCACCACCACACCCGTTGAGCGCGAGCGGCGTGAGGCGGTGCTGAAGGAGTACGTGGTTGTACTCAACGAGCTGCCCTTCGTCGTCATGGGCGCCATCAACGCCGCCCTCGCCCCCCAGCGCGACGCCGACATCATCATGACGCGCATCCTGCCCTTTGTGGACCACAACGACGAGGACGCCTCCATCCCCCACCCTCCTTCCCCCTCCCACCTCTCATTCGGACCACAGGAGGCCGCCGCCATCGCATGGAAGATCGGGGCCTTCCTGCACGACCCCCCCGCCGCACTCACCGCCATCGACAGCTACCTCACCAACGCATCGGCAATCAAGCGGCGCGTCCGGGAGGCCGTCGGGCATTTCGTCAAGTGGGCGGCTACCAAGACGGTCAGCAATCGGGAGGTGGTGGGCGGGTGGAGTCGGGGGCCGGACGGGCAGATGGTGTGTGGGCCGCAGCTGCAGTGCTTCGCCCTCGATGCCGGCCAGCACCACACGCACAGGCGTCTTGGGGTCCGCGAGGTGGTGCACGGCGCCCGGCTGGATGAGGTGAAGCAACACGGGCTGGAGGGGGTGGTGAAGGGCTTCAACAACGAGGAGGGCAATGACGACTGTGAGTTCCAGTGGGGCCGACTGGGCTACGTCACCGGCCAGACAGGCCAGCAGTGGGTGTCGCTGGGCATCAACTGATCGATCGCCTCGGCAGCTGAGGGAATGATGACTCGTTTTTGGTGCATGGTGTCGGTTTAACTGCTGACTGATTGAGACAGTTTTGCGCTGGCTTGTTCGTGTGATGCCTGCCTGTGTCGACTTGCCTTGTGTCCTTGCAAGCACATGTGTATCAAGCCAAGACGCGTTCACGACCTTTTGGATGAAGCCAAGCCGGTGAGGTGAATGGGCGGTGCGGTGGGCGGCAGGGAAACCGAGGTATGCACTTCACTCAAGACAGATAGGTAGATAGATGCAATGCAAGCATTCACACACACACACACAGAGATCCGTCCGTCCACCTGAGTTACTGGCATAAATGCAAAATGCTCCTCTAGACAGAGAGAGAGAGAGAGAGACAAGACAAAGGGACACACTCATCCAGCCATCCAGCCGTACAGCCGTCCGCCCGTCCGTCCAGCCAGCCTTCCCTCCGCCCCTCTCTCTCACTCCCCCTCACACACAGACGACGACAAGACAGCTTGTGTGAGTGAGTGGGGGGGTGGGCAGCTAGTCAGTTATTTACAGATCTAAAAGGCGGACAGACAGACAGGCAGGCAGGCAGACTGCCACAGATAGCATTCTGTCCGGACTGGCTGGCTGGCTGCCTGGCTGCCTGGCTGTCTGTCTGGCAGGCCTGCCCACCTACGCTAGGCACACTGACGACGACTCCATGGGATACACAGACGAGGGTAGACAAGAAACACAGGCAGACAGACAGACAGACAGACAGGGGGACGGAGAGAGAGAGAGAGAGATGCAGGCAGAGAGGACGGACACCAAGAAAGATGCAACGAACGAACATGACACGAGAGAGAGAGGGTCATCTACAGCTTCTAGTCCTGCACCGGACGGCCGGCCGGCCGGCTGGGTCACTCACTCCTTCAGTGTCACTCACTCATCATTGCAGGAGTCTGGCGAGCGGCTGTAGGGCGCTCTGGTCCCCTGTGGGAGCGGGTACTTGTGGCTGTGAGGCGGCGATCTGCTCGATGAGCCCCTTGTGGTTGAGCAGGCACGTCTTGACGTAAGCCAACACGTCCTTCACCTCGGGCACCTGTGCAGTGCAGTGCACACCCACACACACATATATGGGCGGGGCTGTGTTGTGCATCTCTCTCTCTCTCTCTCCCTCACTCCCACCATGTCTTTGGATGTGTAGTCCGTCGAGTGCAGCCTGGCGTAAGCCACCTCAAACTCTATGCCCGTGTCGGGCCCGTCAGCTACCGGACCCAGCTCCTGCATCACACCACACCACCACACAGACGCACGAGGGCCAGGTGTTGGTCGCTATGTTTGCCCACTACTGTAGCTTACCTCTTCCTCGTCGGTTTCATGGTCGATGGTGCCGTTTTCCATGCCGAGGCCCATGAGGCTGCCGATCACCACCAGACACGACTTGAGCAACTCGGCGTTGGACGCCACCTCCTAGGAGCACATCACACACAACGCGCACACACACACACACACACACACAGAGAGCGAGAGAGAGTGCCATGGCCATGGCCACTCATCAGGCACGTTCGTTGCCCACCGGGACGCTGCATAGCCGCGAGAGAGCTAGCACGGTGACCTTCTTGTCCGCGAAATCGCTCATTGCTGCAGCCAGCCGAGCAGCCAACCAACACGCAGAGGACGGAGCATTGGTCGCTTGCGCTTATCACAGGTGTCTGTCCGTGCGTGTGTGTGTGTCTTCTGCCTGTCCTGTGTGCGTGATAGATACTTTTCGCAGCTGGCAGCCAGACGTGTGTGAGGAAGTTGGTCGTCAGGCCTGACACGCACAACACACACACACACACCGTCTCTCGTCCACTTGGGCCTCTGGGTTTCTTCCCTATTTACCTGATTGGATTTTGTCGAGCATTTTTGGGATGATGACCTCCTCGTGGTGGCACTGCAACGGTGATCAGTCAGTCAGATAAGCCAAGTCAGGTGAGCTGCACTGCCCTGCCCGTGTCTGTCTGTCTGTCATGTTTTGCGCTGTGTACGTACGGTGAAGAATGAGAGCGAGATGATGGCGTCTCGGCTGAGGCGTGGGTTGCTCTTGGCCGTGTGCAGCCGGCTCAACAACACCGTCAGCAATGTCTGTCAGGTCAGCCGATGGCACCACACAACACCACAACACACCACACCACACCACACACGTCATGTCGTCTGTGTGGTGTGGTGTGTGGCTTGATTTGATTGGCGGTGTCGTGTCGTGTCTTGCCTGGAAGTGCTGCGCGTAGAGGTTGTATGGGAGCCACTTGAAGATGGCGTTGAGCAGCTCGAAGGCGTAGGGCTCCAGCTTGCGGTGATGCAGGCAGTACTGGAAACGCTCAAACACACCCTGACAGACACAGACACACGCAGACAGACAGACAGACAGACGCATAGAGGGGGGGAGGGCAAATCAAATGCACATAAAGACGGCTGTGCATCGGATCAGCCAGGCAGCTGAGCTGTACCTTACCGACCTGCATGTGTTTGCTGATGAGGTCGGTGAGTACGGGGTACTTTTTGAAAAACGACGTCAGCAGATTCACCACACCTGGCACATTCGCCTGGTGGACAGAACCGATTCACACACACATAGCATAGCATAGAGAGATGAGATGAGATGTGCGTGGTTGTGTCATCTGATCTGCCAAAAGGTGTGTGTCTCTGCAAAGGCATGCATCCCTACCTGTGAAGCCGACCAGAGGTTGGTGTTCATGAGGTGGCTGAAGAGCTCGTTGTAGCTGGCGGACGGCTTCACGCTCGCCTCCAACATCACTCCCAGAATCTGCACACACACATTTGAGTTGAGGCCATGCACATCACCACAGACACGTGACTGACCTGGAAGCAGTAGGGGACGAAGTCGTGGTTCTGCTGCTGCACAATGACCGCCAAGACCGGCAGCAAGATGCTCTCCACAGCTGCAGACATACACACAACACACACACGCACACACGCACACACACACACACACACACGTGCGTCAACTCCATGGGTGCGTGGGATGTGGGTGTGCGTAGGTACCATCGGGGGTCTTGGGTGCGGTGATTTTGACGATGGTGGCGATGGTTTCGAAGAGGAGGTGGTTGAACTTGGGGTTGGAGGGGTTGGCAGACACCTCCTTGACCACACCCACCAGCTTCTCAAGGGTCTGAATCGCCAAACCAGACGCTGACACACACACACAGACACGCACACACAGACACAGACAGACACAGACAGATGGAGAGGACGTTGGGGGTGGATCTGCGGAGGGATGGCTGACCTTCTTCGCCCATGAAGGTGAATATCCTCAGGATGCACCGCATGATATACTCGTTCTCGGGGATGCCCCGCTTCGTCAATACGATCTGAATCAGCGGCTCCAACACCTGTGTGGTGTGCACACACACAGTGCGACACAGCACAACACATGGATGGATGGATGGATGGATGGATAAATGGGCCGTCTCCCTCCCTCTGTGTGTTTCTGTGTGCGAGTGCAACACACGTGCCTGTGTCAGTGTGGGCTTGAGGTTCTGCACGTAGAGTCGCGGCGTCGACCGTCGCCTCCCCGCTGTGCCGGCCGGCTGCACGGCGAGGGCCTCCTTCATCGACAGCAGCCGCTCGATGCACGACGCCGCATAGGTGTGCACCACAGCCTTCTCGTGCAGCACATGCCTGCACACCGACGGCAAGATCTGCTCCAACACCCTATCAACACACACACACACACTGACACTGCGACCGCCCAGAACCGCAGAGTCGTCATGTTGTCCGTCCGAGGTCGGCTGACGTTGCGTCGAGCTGGTTTCGGAAGAGGGTGAGGTACTTGATGGCCGATGCCCTGACGATGGGCCGTGTGCTGATGGGCTCGGCGGTGAGCTCGGGTGCGAGTGTGGTCCTGAAGAAATCGGCGACGTCGACCTTCTGGGTGGTCTCGACGACGCCCTTGAGTCTGGACTGGCTGCGGACGGCCATGGCGATGACGAGGTACACACAGGCGTCCTTGGCTTTCTCGCTCTCCTGCGGGGCGTCGGGCTTGGACTGCACCTGCAGCAGACTGTTGACGTACTCGGCCAGGATGCCCGTCACCTGAGGGACATAGACATGGATGGATGGATGGATGGATGGGGGATGGTTGTGTGTGTCTTGGGGGCGGGCCGGGGGGGACCTGGTCAGCGTAGAACTTGGAGAGCGACTTGACGAGTTCCATGACGGAGCGGCGTCGCGTGTCCTGGTCGGCCGACTCTATGTCGCGGCGGATGTACTCTTGAGGATTGTCCTCAAACAGCTCCAAATCTACACACAAACCAGAGAGAGGCACACACACACACTCACATCCGCCCCCCACACACATACAGGGCCCGTGAATGGGCTGACCTGAGTCTCTGAGAGTGATGTTGGGCAGTACGACCTTCTCGCAGACGGCCCTGAGGACGTTGGGGTCGTCGAACGGCGAAGGGGTCCACTTGGTGTGGGCCACGGTGGAGAGGAAGTGCACGCCCGCACTCACCAAGCCGTCCTGGCACTCACGGGAGTCCAGCGACATCAGCAGCTCCCACACTGAACCAGAAGCAGCCATCACGGGCACAGAGTGAGTGAGGAAAGGCGCGTGTGTGTGTGTGTGGATGGGCGTGGCGTCTGTTCCCACCCCCTGACTGACTGACTGACTGACTGACCTGACTTGACGCATGGCTGCACGTAGGGTTCGAACTCCTCCTGGTACTTGTCCGAGTAGAGGGTCAGGTTCTCCAAGATCTGCGTCTTGAGCTCCTCCAACATACCTAGCACACCACACCACGTCAAGGCAACCATGTGAATGTGCGTGTCTTGTCCTGACTGACGCACACCTACCAGGTTTGTCGTCGTCTGCAGCCTTGACGGCGTCATGGTGCCAGCCGAGGAACTTGAGGAATCCCTCGAAGTACTCCTGCATGTGGTCCTCGAAGTACTCGGGCAAATCCACCACATTCAGCGAGTAAAAGATGCAGCAGGCCGTCAGCAGCAGACGCGTGTAGGCCTCCACCTGGCCGACGCCGCCGCCACCCACCAGCTGCTGGCAGGCCGTCTTGTAGATGGTCAGCAGGGGCTCCTGCAGCTGCAGGATCACGCCCTTGAGCTCGGCCAGCACCTCCTCGCTGCGGTGGACGGAGCGGTACTTGCGGAGGATGACGTCGAGGGTGTCCATGGCGCCGTTGAGCACCTGCAGGTCGCTCGACACCAGGTGCTTCTGGATGATCTCGGGCAGCAGCGCCTGCCACTGCGACGGGAAGTCAGACACCGCTATGCGGGCCACGGCGTCCCTCAGCTGAGCCTGCACCTGCAGACATACACATACACAGACACATGCATATGAGTTGAGTGTACCAGACAGACAGGCAGGCAGAGAGAGAGTGAGAGAAGGCCCCATGCGCCATACACGCATCGCATCCACGCCCACCTGTTTGGGGCAGTGCATCATGAGTGTGAGGACATGTTGCTTGACCAGCAGTCGGTCGGCGGGTCGTATGCCGCCCTCGGCGGGGTTGTCGCCGCTGGTCCATCCCTTGCGGCAGTAGTTCTTGAAGAAGATGGCGCCACTCTGGCGCACAGCCATGGGCACATCGGGCGTCTGCAGCAGGGTCAGCAGGATGGTCAGAAATTGGTCCTGCTTGCTGGCGGCTGCCAGGGACGCCTCGGCAGCCTTGCGGTCGGCGACATTTGGCGAGAGGGTCTGCTGGAGGAGCTGACTCAGTTGCTGGAGATCACTCGACAACGCCATCATGCAACACAGATTCGGGTAGATGCGCTGGGAATCGGATCACGGTGGCTTGACACACCAGTGTGGGCGGCTGGGGGACACGACGGGAGGCGGATCTGCTGGCGCATTCAAACTGGGAAATGCAGCTCTCTTGAAAAAGGCTGAGTTTTGATTGCGAGCTTTAAAATGATTGTGCGACATCGCGTGGAGTCGGGCGTTGCCAGTGACAGCCTCATAGCTGAGACGGAGAGGCTTGACGTGCAGATGTACTCTGCAATTATATAAGATGTATCTACACACACGGTCTGACTCTCTCTGCCAGCTTAGCATCTCGCTACCCAGACTAAGCACACTCTGACTGCCAGCTACTGCCTACTCATTCATCGCTTCTTCTACGCCGGCTGCCATGCCTCGCGCACTCAGTGCCGGAGGAGCGGCCAGGCCCATCGCACAGTAGATCTTGGCCAGGGCATCCGCCAGATGGGCCGGCAGGTACGACAAAGAACACATGTTCTCGTCGCCGCAGGGCGCGTCGGCAGCCACCACATAGCGCACAATGGCCTCGGACACCCCCACCCCAGCAGCACCGCTCTCCATGCCAGGCACCTCAGCGGATGCTCTCTTGCCTCTCCTGTTGGCCGCAGCACCACCACCATTGTTGGCGGCAGGTTCGTTCTCGTTTGACCAGGGTGTCTGGATCAGGAGCTCTGTTGCCGTGTCGATCTCCATGGGTGCCGCGTGTGCCGGCTCGTCTGGGTGGTCAGCTTGGTGGTCGGCAGCTGGTGGGTGCTCCTTTCCATAGGCAGCATCAGCATCGGTGGCCGTGGCCGTGAGGCTGATGAGGTGGAGGTACAGCTCCTCGGCTGCACGCTGACGCACCACCGGGTACCTGATTGATAGCACGACACATACACAGACACAGAGAAAAATCCTCGTTTGACTGACATGTGCTGTGCATGGCGCTGGTTGCTCCTTACTTGTGTCCGAGCAGCCGCAGCCCTACCGCCACCCCACACGACCAGAAATGCATGCCCAGGGCGTCGCCCACCGTACCCCCAGCGCCTCCATCGCTCCTCAGCTTCGACCCCACACTCATCCCGTCCACACGCGTCGATGTCCCATCCTCATCCCGCCCCTTGCGCTTCCTGACGACGGCCGCTTTGGTTCCCTTGCTGTCCTGGGAGATCAGGGGGGTGTTTGCGACTGAGAGGAGGGCGCCCACCAGGCCGACGATCCGCAGGAGGCGGCCCGCATCGCGACACAGCACTGTGCGGCCTGCCGCTGCCGCCAGAGCGTCCCACCCTGCATGAGACGAAAGGAGAGAAGCCGACACGTCAGCCAAATGATGAGTGGCAGCGTCAGTCCTGTGCAGTTGAGTTGGTCAGTGGACTTACCTCGTCTCGGGTTGAATGCGGCCTGTGAGATGCAGAAGGCCGTGGTGGCGATGAGCGGGGTGATCAGGCGAGAAGACGCGCTCCCATGCTTGTTGCACCATCCCTTGGTCAGCGACTCCTGCAGCAGCTGGCGAGAATCACCGGCGGCTCTCGGTGGACTCGCCGGGCCCGATGCAGATGAAGAAGCCGTGTCGCCACCACTGGACAGCCCGGCCACAAGCGCCTTGATAACTCGCTGACATCCGTCTGCTGCTGCATCTGCCGCCTGGCCCGTCTTGTCCTTGGCGCCACACCGCTGCAGCAGTGGCGCCGGCATGGCGTCGTGCAGGAGCTGCATGAGGTCCTCCGACACGGCATCAATGAGCGAGACGTCACGGCATGGCGTCGTCAGCACGTGGACGAGCGCGTCCCCGGCCGCCTTGGCCAGGAACTCCGTCAGCCCGCCCACAGATGGCGCCAGACCCTGGACGAGACCGTGACGGTACACCGCACCCACAGAGGCCGTCACCGCTGCTTCTGCATCCTTCTTGGCGTCAGGGGTGGCGTAGGGCGGTGTGCATGCGAGGCGCAGGAGTGGGAGGAGGTGTGGGAATGTGTTGGTGGGGCAGCACCATGGCACCAGCACAATGCTCATGCTCAGCCGGCCGTTGCCCATCCCCACCGTCATAGCCGTGGCCTCCTGCCGGTCCGCTCCACCCTCTGTGTCGTTGTTGGCCTCTTCCTCACTGTCTTGTGTGTCCTGGTCCGCTGCCCGCTGCGTCATGGGTGCCACTGCCGCCGCTATGTCCGCCCAGAAGGGGAGGGGGCCTAAGGCAGTGGTGCCGTTGGATGCCGGGGAAGGGGGAGGGTGTTGCGCTGACGTGGGTGTGTCGCTTGTCCTGGCTGAGTCGTCGTAGGATCGGTTGCTGAAGATGCGATTGAACGACCACGCCATCTGACCGACAGACAGCACAAGGGACGACAGATGCCTTATGGTTGATGACGAGAGAGAGTTCTGTGTGTGCCACGCATGCCAGGTGACCTACCTGGAACATCGTGCGCTCAGCAGGTCCGCTACTAGAATACAGCCTGCATCGACTCATGAAGAGACAGACAAACGACGGAAAACGCGTCGCTTTCCTAGGTTCGCGTGTCATTTCCCGG
This sequence comes from Vitrella brassicaformis, assembly GCA_001179505.1. Lineage (NCBI taxonomy): Eukaryota > Vitrellaceae > Vitrella > Vitrella brassicaformis. The sequence continues at coordinate 128,130 of CDMY01000831.1, read as the reverse complement.
TTTGTCTGACGTACCTCGCCAGGAGCATGCAGGCCAGCCCCCGCGGCCTGTCAATCTTCTCGACGGCCTGCTGCAGCAGCCCACAAACCGCCCTCTCTATGAACGACACACGCAGCCGCACCAGGGTGTCTTCGGCCACACCAGCCGGGGCCGTGCTGCCCTCCTCGCTGCACAGCGGCATGGTGTCGTCATGATATATGGATGTCGACAGGTTCTCGAGCGCGAGGACCAGCAGCTCCATGGCGACCTCGCGCACCCATGACCCAACATCTCCTGCACACACGCACGCACAGTGTCATCATGTTGACAGAGGATCGTGTCCCCTCCCTCCCTCCCTCCCTCTCTCGCTGACCTCTGGAGTCCAGCTGGTAGTCCTTGAGGCACCCCAAGAGTGCCTCGAAAACCAGGGGCCACGGCACGCGAAACCGACAAGATGACGACTGACGCTCAGGTGCCTGACGGCAGATGGCCATGTGGGTCTCCAGGAGGGACCCCAGCGCCAGGAGGGCGTTGCGGCGGCTCTCAGCGTCCACCAGATCGGGATACTGGGATGCGGGCAACACCAGGCCCAGACACTCCTCCAGCAGCAGCTGAATCGAATCCCCACACATGTGCAGTGTACAGAGGAACCAATGACTCCAAACTGACATCAGATGGACTGTTGTCACTATCACCTTACTCACCTCTAGCGTGGCTGCGAGTGTCCGCAATGCTCGCTGCCTCTCGCCGTCAGCTGTTGGAGCCGCCTGTATGAGCACAGGAGGGGCGCCCCGGGCCACCCCCAGCAGGTACCCCCTCCTCGCGGCCACTGTCTGATCGGGCCGGCTCAGGAGATCCAGGAAACGCTCCACCACACCACACGCAGCGTCCAGCGACAAGCGCCTGCACCAAATGCACGCAGATCATCTCATATGTGTAGGTGCCTCAGCTGGTTGCTGCACTGCTGGCTTACCTGGTTGCGAGTGCCTCGAGTGCGTGGCTGGCGGCGACCTGTATCTTGGGGTTGAAGTGTTTGAGGCAGTCCTCAACCGTCTGGAGGTACCGCTGGGCCGTGGCGTCCTTGAACGACCAGGCAGACGCGCCCGCCAAGGTGGCGATGAGCTCACAGGCGGCGTGGCGCATGATCTCGCCGCCCTTGCCGCGGTACAAACGGGCCTTCTCCATCTTTGGGATCAGATTGCGGACCTCCTGCATGCAACCAAAGAGACACACAAGACAGCACACAGGAGATGGATCAGCAGTGGGGTGGGTGAGGGTGTCGCTTGCCGTTTGTAGCTGCGAGGGCATCGCCTCGATGCCGGTGTCTTGTTGCCGGCTGCCCTCGATGATTGCTGCCACTGTCAGGAAGAGCCCGTGGCGCGTCTCAGTGTCCAGATGACCCAGCAGACAGGCCGACACAACATACGGCAGCACCGTCTGCAGCACAAACAGAAGACACAAGAGTGCACTGACGTGACACATGCAGCACTTTCGCAGCGGACCTGATGCACGTGCTGCAGGACGATGGGCGTGAGCCTCTGCAGTGCCTGCGTGGCCAGCTCCCGCAGCGACCGCTCTGGGTGGCCGACCTTGCACTCCACCAGATGCCACACCAGCGCCACACCATACGTGCCGGGGTCCAGCCGCGCTATGGTCGGCGCCACCGACAGGTATGCCTGGCTCCTTGATGCGATGGCGAAGTAGTCGGCCGCTGTGAGGACCTCCAGCCCGCGGCTGAAGGGGCCGGTGGGTGGGGCGTGGTCGGTGATGACGCGTGTGCTCTGGCGGCCGACCCACTCTTGGAGAGCTGCCGATGCCGCACGCCGACAGTTGACTTCTCGATCCAACACGGCGACCTGCATATGCAGTTAACACAGGGATGCATTCTCAGCTCGCTTGGTCGGTCGGGTGCCTACCTGAACGAGAGTTGTGAAGAGTGTCTGCGCGGCGTCGCCGAGAAGGGCTGCGGGATAAGTTCTCGCGATGGCCCAGCAGACGTAGCACGCCGCATCCCTGATGGACCGGCGGGGGACGACACTCACATGTGATGATGAAGGTCGGTCGGTCGGTGCTGTCAGCTTGTGCCGACCCACCTCACCTGAGTGCCGCCCCCACAGTGTGGGCCCCCCTCCGCACGTCATACAGCAGCGCCTGATGCGATCCAGGCAGCCACAGGCGCTTGGCTGAGCAGTGCATTAGTGCAGCTCCTTGTACAAACACACCTGAGTGATGAAGGGCACCAGCGTCGGCAAACGGCACGGAACCAGCAAACCTATAACCAATACAGCAAAAAACAGATGTGTCTGTGCTCTCACACACGCACATCCTCCCTCTCGGTCGGCTCACCTCGTCTCAGCAGCTCAGCGATGGCCAGGCAGGCCCCGTGGCCCGTCCGGCCCAATGTAGACGCCGCCGGTGCACCGCCCGCAGTTGAGCGGGCCCCATAGTGCCATCCCTCACTGCCGGTGCTGCCGATCGGAGGCGAGCCGAATCCCTCCAACACCCAGTCGATCACCTGCTCCGCCCTGGACTGCGTCAGCTGCATGCACAGGCGGCCGACGGCCTTGGCTGCCGCCCAGCGAACAATCGTGTCCTGAAAGGGTGGAGGGAGAGAGGGAGAGAGGGAGAGATACATGAATGCCTGCCTGGTCGTGAGTGAGTGGCTCTTGTCTGGCTGTACCGAGTCTTGCAGCCCCTGCAGCACGATGTCGAATATGTCCTCGAGCAAGCCCTCGTGCTCACTCTCGTCAGCACTCTCCTCTTCTGCTCCTACTGCTACTGCTGTGGTTGCTACACTGCCGCCCTGCCGCCCATCTGCGGTTCCGCCATCATGTGGCTGCCTGTTGGCCGTGACGTTGGGCAGCAGCCGGGTTGGGTGGTGCTGGTACCTCCAGGGCGCCATGCGCTGTGGCAGGATGACCAGGCCGATGCGGCAGCTGCAGCTCAAGCGATACTTTCTGCAATCAATCGATGGATGGATGGATGGAGGGATGGATGGCAGGAAGCAGAGGAATGGTGCTTTGTGCTGCTGTGTGGCCGGCTGTTCTACCCTGCCTGATGCTTACCTGATGAGTGAGGGTGGGTTGGACATCTTGCCGCACTCAACGACTACCAACCCTGCACACACACGATCGGTCGACTGACAAGATGCCGGTCCACTCGCTGAGCGGCCTTCTCACCGTAGAGAGCCGGTACAAGGGGAGATAGCGCCGCAACAATGGTGCGCTTCAACGTCTCATTCAACGCCTGCAGCACTGCATGCAGCCACATACAGCCGCCCAGCCACAACAACAAGTTCGAAACGACTTTAGGTAGAAGGTGTGCAGCCCAGCCCACCCACACACCCTCACCTCCAATGATCGACATGTGGTTCCATTCCGACAAACATGGGCCTGCCGCCTCGCCGTTTATTGCCTGCCGCCGGGTGGCCCTGTCGTGCGCCCACTGTACAAATGACGCAAACAGGCACTGGGAGGCACCTCCCGGCTGTGTGGCGGGGGACGGCAGTGTGTCGGGTCGCGAGAAGACTTTCGACAGGAGGACGGACGCAGCCTCGCGGACTCGACTAGGGGAGCTGACGTCCAGAGACAAGGGCAATAGGGTACATGGGTGGCGGGTCACTCGTGGATGTGTGCACACCTGAGATATTGTTGCGTCACCTGCACCAGCCGCTGAAGCATGTGCGATCCTGATATGCACACACGATCAGTCAGCGTTTGCTATAGTGAGTTCACCCTTATCCATCCCGACTGTCCCTCCTCGACCCACCTTGGCTGGTGTCGGCAATGCTATCTGTGAGCTGAAAAGGCAGCAGTGCCAGCAGCGACAGCCACAGAAGCAACACATACTCCAAACGCCCTGCACACACGCACACACACGCACACACACACATATGCTTGTCTTATCCATTGCCGTTTTTCGGTGTGACGACTGCTCTCCCTCTCTTCTCCCGCTGTGTCTGTGTTCGGCTTACATACACGTATCGTTCTGAGCATCGTCTTGCCCTCTCTTGGCAGCTGCCCCCTCCAGCAGTGCCACCAGCGGCTCGAGGTAGTGCCTCTCAGAAGGGTAGAAAGGCACAATCGTCTTGTGCCCACGCACCACCGAACACGTGTAAAGCACAGACCCAATCAGGCGTATCCTTTCTCCGGCCTGCCATCCTTGCGCCCTCACCACCCACTGCGACAAGGGCTCGATCAGCGGGGGCAGCAGTGCACTCCAGTGCGCATCGAGCAGCGCAGGGGACTCCTGGTAACGAGCTAGGATGTCCGTCACGCGCTCACATGCTCGTGGCAGCCATTCGGGGGCTGGTGTGTCGAGATCGGGAGAAGCGGCGCTCTCTGCGATTTGCTGGACAAGAGAGATGGTGAGTGCCGCCTCCTGGAAGTGCGTCGAGGGGCCGCAGAGGGGAGAGGAGGGGTTGCTGGGAAGATGCGACGGCCCTGGAGCACCTGGGCGCTGGGCGGCATACACCACTTTGTCATCCAGATTCATCAGACCTGCACATCACAGAATTGATGAATGAAATACTGCTTTGTTGCTGCGCCTTGATAGATCTGACTGACGAGCTGACCTGAGGTCCCCGTGAGGTTAACGAACGAACGCCATGGGGAAAATCAGTCGATTGCGAGCTTGCATTTCTTTGTTCCCCGGATGTCCTAACACTTCCAGTCAGCAAATCCATACTTCACAGCTCACACACGAATTCTTCAGAAAATCAATCACTTCACCAAACACGGAAGGTTTCCCCACCACATACTTGCAAACACCATATAAGCATGAACAGAAGGCCATCAAAGTCATCGCAAATTATCCGCCTGAACCCTTCCCTCAAGTTCACATGCAACCCGGAAATCAGCCAGTAGTTCGCAAACATTTCACATTTCAAAAACTAGACAGACGAAAAGACTCAATACAACGTTGGCGGCTGATCTCTTGTGATGGCTCGAGGCTTCAACATAGACAGTCTTATTTTGCCCATCTGAAAAAAGCCCTTTCGAGGTTTCTTTGCAGGAGAAATTTGGTTGGTGATGTTAAAAGGAGAGATTGCGGTGCCATTCGTTGAATGAACCCGAATCTCTCCCACCTCACCCCCATCTTTCACACCCTGCCCATAACAAACCTTATTCTTCTCCCCACCATTGCCCCCCACACCTTGCTTTCCCACCTCTTCCTCACCTCCCTGCCCACTCTCCTTCTCAACACTACGACTACGTCCCATGGACATGCCCGAGTGAACCAAATGAGTAGAATGAGCGAGTAGAGAAGAAGTCTTAGGTGTAGGTGGCCTGCAATTTCTCCTCCTCTCTTTCAAATCTTTCAAAAGCACAACACTGCGACTCTGCTCTTCCCCCACCTTAACCGTCTCCTCTTTCCCCCCTTCAGCTGCTGCGCTTTCCTCGCGGTCAACGTCATTTAAAGCAGCCTCAAAATCGAAGTCATCAAACGGGTTCTTCTCCTTGACACCCCGACGCACCGGAAGACGGTGATATGAACCCGCCTTCTTCCTTTTCTCTCCTCGCGTCATCGCCGCCACCGACAGAATCAGTATACGGAAGATGAGGATGATACAGAGGGGATGGAGATGAGAGGCAGCAACGTTGAAGGGAACCACTACAACTGAACTCGCGCGCCTCGATGCGGCCTGCGCCGTCGATGGAGGTGAGGTTTCTCTCCTCGATACGCTGGCGGTGCCCAGCACACACACCTAGCTGGCACAGTCACTCACACCGTCGCTGCTTGCACGCAATCGCTGCTTGCTGACAAGACAGAGCGACGCTTGCTGGCAAGACAGAGCGACGCTTGCTGGCAAGACAGAGCGAACTGCACAGCGCCTAGTTTTGAGACGGAGGGGACTGTATGAGGGTGTGAGGGGCTGAGAGGGGATCCCGCTGAGCACACAGCGACAACTCGTACGCCGCTCCGACTCCTGGTGTCGCGGTGACGCGTGCTGACAGCGACTTGAAGGCTCCCCAGACGCTGGGAGCTGTCAGATCGCACGGGAAGCGACGGCGACGACGCCCGGAGAACTCGAAACGCGGACTCAAGGGAGGGAAGGGGAGGGAGGAGGGACGATGGGACGAAACTCTAACGGTCAAACCCTGCGATTCTCGGGTTGTGGTTCCAAACCCTAGACCCTAGAAGCAGCTCTCATGACCATCACATTATCTAATGCCCGCAGCCATTTGTATCTCTAATGCCCTCCACCACCAGTCATCTCTCCTATAGAGCCAAGTGCACATACATCAGCTCTGTCCTATATGCTTCCAATTGTCGATAATCTCTTGCTCTTCTTCTGAGTCATCCTGAGAAACACGTGCGCAGACCATAGTACGCGGATTACCTAAGAAATGTGTGTGCCTACCTTGTTGAGTGCCGCCACAAACGGTGTGCCTGCTTGTGAGGGGTTGCGTGAACCCGACGTCGTCTGCATGGACGGCTTCTGGGCATCGTCATCGGATTCATCATCCTGCCACGACACACACACACACACACACACACAGAGAGAAGGCAAACCATACAGTGGACACCTTACGCATGCATTCGGTCGCACGAAGCGCCTCACCTCGCCTGAGACGGCCGTCCCTGCCGTCGGCTGCGTCCGCCCGCCCCATAGGCTATCTGCGTCAGCGGTCAGGCCAGCTGCTGACGTCTCCCACTTTGGCGGCACATCACTGACACCACCAAACAAAAAGAAAGATGAGCAGCTTTGACAGAACGACGTCCGATCGTGCCAGTCGCCCACCTGTAGAATGCATCCAGGTCCTCAAACGTCTCGAGCTTGGGCACCCGCGATGAAGGAGCCGAAGCAGCTGGGGGTGGGACGGCCGCTGACAAACCACGAAACACATCCACACCCACACACAATGGACCGTCTTCCCACCCGTTCCGTCGCTTTCTTTTCATCTCTCTCTGCTGGCTTACGTCTGCTTTCGATGCTCCTGGTCTCTGTGGCGGGAGGGGGTGGCGGGGGAGGGGCGTCACGGATGCTGTCGGGCGACGCATCCGCTGGGAACGCAGGGAGAGGCAGAGTTCCAGGCAGCAACTCGCCCAGCTGCACATCAAATCACAACACGTAGCACACACAACAGGGGAGGGAAGCAAGTGGGTGGCGTGGCCTAGGACATACATTCACGTGGCCGTGTGTACCGTGTGTGCGAGTGACGGGAGGTGATATCGCGTTTCGCGAGGCCTGGGGCCGCTGCTGTCCTTTCGCTGCTGGTTCTGCCGCTCTCGTTGGCGCTGCAGCTGCTGGCTGCACTCGAACAGAGGGTTGCGCCGAAGCCGCTCCTCTATGTCAGCAGCTGCGGGCACTGGTCAGACAGACAACGTGGATGCACCCATTTCGACTGACTGGATTGTGTCGGTGATGTCTCTTTCTTCCACACCTTGTTCGCCCTTGCGCGCAGCCGACGAGAGACAAAGCTCGAGGTACCACCAGCAGAAAGACGACCATGCTGCAACACACACACACACACACACACACATACACCACAGCAGACGTCAGATGCAGCATCCACGAGCATTCGATCTGTTTTTTCCCTCACTTCGTTTGGTATCATCGACAGGGGGAATCTGCCCGCTCTCAAGAATCTGACAGATGCACACAGGAGAGAGTTGCCGTCCTTCAGCCTCTCTCTGTGTGTGTGGCCTGGCTCACTCACCTTCTTGGCCTCCTCGACCACAAGGCTGTATGCCCTCCCCATATCCCTCACGTCGTAGCTCACGTCGTGAAGCGCCATGTTCGTCAGGTGATCGAACAGCTGCGTCAGGCGCGGAAAAATGGCTGCAGCCCACACAAACCAGGCAGGCACACGATACACACATGCATCGCATCCGTGGACCAAGCGTCCTCCTCTGTCGTCTGACCTTTTGACACATGAGCAGGGCACACCTTGTCGCTCGGGGTTGGCAGTGGCGAGAATTGTCGTGGCCCTTTCTTGGGAGAGGCGTCAGTTTGGGAGGGAGGGGCCGGTGCATCAGTGGAGGTCTCTCCGTTGATGGCCTCGGGGGCCGGTCGCTGCTGGTTGAAGCAGTGGAAGGCCCACACCTTCATGCCCAGACTCAATATCTGCTCAGAAGGCAAGCAGACGATATGCAGACGCACACATGAGGGAGGAAGGGAGGGGCCGGTGGTCCCTCTGCATACCTGCAGCTTGACCTCTTCGGGCTCCTGTGCGAATCGCTGCGTGAGTGTGCGCAGTGCGTCTGGTGCGACGTATGGGATCTCGCCCTGGTACTCGCCGATGATCCACACCACTGACGCACGGGCGGTGGGCGATGTCAGCGCCGTCAGATACCGCAGCTGACACAGACAGACCAGAGAGAAAGGGGGTCCATGCCATGTGGGCCTCTATGTAGTTCTGCCTGTCTGTCTGGTGTGTGGGTGGGTACGTATGGTGTGTGGGTGGGTACGTACCAGGTGGTTGACAATGGGCGCGAGTGTGTCGGTCTTGGTCCGCTGCTGCAGCAACGTGCGCACCGACACTGCACGCAGGAGACCGACCCGACACACACACGCAGACAGACACCTGATGGACGTCTGGAGTGCACTTGTCGTGTGTGTCAGTCAGGGTTGGGTGTGCCTGCCTGCCAGCCTCACCGACGGCCTCAGCAGCGAGTGCAGGGTTCTGCGAGTTGAGCATGCGGATCAGGCCACGAAGACAGCTGAATGAAGGGAAGAGCACACAGGACAAACACCACACCACACCAGCCAGCATCCGTCGGTGGTGCCTTATGCCCAGTGAGGTCAAGTCCCTCACTCACCTGTCTGTGACGGATTCGACCCTCAGGGCGATTGAGGTGATGGACCGCATCGCTGCACTCATGAAGGCCGGGTTGTCTGCATCACATCAAGGCCATGCCCACAGAGGAGAGCACCTGTCTGGTGGTACCATTTGGCTGCCGCCTGATGATTTTCTGCACACACACGCACCTGGCCATAGGACGTAGACCTGCAGCTCTCGGAGCACCAGCTGCACATTCGTCACTGCACGGAGGCGACGAGAGGATAACAAAATGCTGCAGTGTGTCTGCCTGTGTGTGTCAGAAGCTGGTACCGTCGCACAGCGTGTCAAGGATATCCAGCTTCATCATCTTGACGCGCGGGCTGTCAGACACTCTGCATGAACGAATGAACCCACATGGCACCAACAATCAGACACCCATATCCGTCGCATCTTCCTCCCTGCTTACAGCACGAAGAAGTCCCGTATGTGCGGCCTGAACAGATGGGGGATGGCCTCGATCAGGGGCTTCAGGACGGCCAGCACGGGGTCAGTGAGGTCGTCGGCTGCCGTCTTGAGCGCCCGTATCAGCGGCCTGACCATCTTGCGCACCTCATCCAAAGGCGCCAGGTAGAACAAGGCGGACGCTGCCGACACGACCACTGTGACGTACTGAGGGAGAAAGGGACCGATAAGGGATGCAGTCTGCTGTCACACCAGCTGGTGGGAACCTACCTGTGCTTTGAGGAGGAGAGTGAGTGTTGCGATGAACTGCTTGAGGTCGGGTGACGGGGGCGGCACCGAGAGCTTCGTGGAGGAGGCTGTTCTCGCATCTCCTTCGGGACCACACTCTGGTTGACACACCAGCCACAACCCAGACACAAGTCGCCATTGAGATCAATGCTTGTTCTCTTGTCGCCGGCCGTTGTCATTACTCTGTGTACCACTGAGCATTTTGAGCCTGAGCTGGTCTTCCCTCGGGTCGGTGAAGAACGTCCGGCAGTAGCGAACCAACACGTCTGACCTCACACGCAGAGAGACAGACAGACAGACGACAAACACACGTGAGTCCTGCTTCCCATGCCGGCCTCTGCGCGATCTCTCACTCTACTCACTCACTCACCGATAGTGACTGCCTGCGCCCAGGGCTCCATTTGGAGCAGACACCCACACAACCTGACAGCCACACACACGTGCAGCACGCCGTCAGTGACCTTAAGGAGGTGTGTTCACCTTCCCTGTTTTACCTCCGATAGTGGCAGTGCAGCAGCGCCAGGTTGGCTGTCTGTGGCGATTGCGATGCCTCATGCGATTCGCTGTTTGCCTGGGTGGCGTCCTCAGTGGGCTCGGGGGGCGAGATCAAGCACATCTACACACACCACACAGCACAGGAGAGGGCCGTCACTGCCGTGTCCAGACAGACACGCAGGCATTGCCACTGTGTATGCTTGCACGCCACGCGCACCTCAGAGAAGGCGACCATGGCGGTGCCCACCACACACACCTGCCAGCCAACAGATAAGCAACCATGTGAGTGAGTGAGTGAGTGCCTGCTTGTTGTCTGAGTGGAGATTCCTTCTGTCTGACCTCGATGTCACTGAGGAGTCTCAGCAGTATCTCACGCAGAGGCAAGAACTGATCAGGATCGATCGCATACACCTGCACGCGCGCGCCAAAACAGATAGATAAGACACGGACAATCAAGACCTCCCTCCATTTGGGCATCTTTCTTCCTCCCTTGGCGAACTGAACTGACCTTGGTGATACAGTGCGCTGCCGTCTTGCGCACGTAGGGCGAGTTGTCGGTGGAGGCCTTCCTCACTGCTAAGACCACCAGCTGAATGATCTCGAGCACACGGATCGACGCCATCGCCCTCAGTGCCGACGCACGCACAACAGGATTGCGGTCACTCAGATCCTGCGACAAAGAAGGAGAACGATGGATGGATGGTCTTGGTGCCATGCATGCCATTTCTTGTCTGTCTTGTGCTTGCACCTTTTGGAAGCTGTTGATTGAGAGCAGTGCCAGATCCCTGTTGCCGTCTGCGTGCTGGACGAGGTACATGTAGACGAGCTTCTTGAGCTCCAGGTTGGGCGTGAAGATGTTCTTGACCACATCAGGGAACAACCGACTCACGTCACGACCTATCGAGTGAGCCTGACAGACAGACAGACGGACACAGCCAACCGCAGGCAGGCAGACACATCAGAGAGAGAGAGAGAGAGAGATCTGCGCACATGCATGCAGGAAATCGCCTTTTCCATGGTTTGGTGACTCACCGCGAGCACTCGCTTCATGGCCTCGAGCTTCTTGTCGACGGCCAGCTCGTTGAGGCTCCGTTTGACCTCTCCCTCTGAGAACTTCTCCTCATCGAAGTACTGTGACTCGGAGGACGACACCATCGATATGATGTCCCGCACGCCCGCGGAGGCCTTCTCGAGGTAAGGCGCTGCCGAGGTCGGCAACATGGCGATGGATGATGATGATTGACAGACAGATGACTTAAAACCAAAGCCCAGCGGAAAAGCGGATGGAAAAACGAATCACTGCCGTGCTTACTGGACCCCGGCAGATGCCTGGCGAGCAACACCAGCTTAAGATCTCAGAGGGAAAAAGGCCGGCAGCGGTTTCAGGGAGCACCCTAGAGTCTGCGAGCTAATCTTGCAGACTTTGTGCAAGACGCTACCCGTCTTGCTGCCTGCTGCCTTGAGCCTGACGCCATCCCTCATGATCAGCTTGCTGCTGGCGCCGATCTGCATCTTTGTCTGTTTGTCATCGACTCGTGCTTTTTTCCAGCCGCATGAGCCACCAGCGTTCGTGTTGCCTCCAGCAGGCATAACGTCGGCCAGCCGGCCACCGGCATCAGGGCGGCAGCGCGCTTCTCATGCAGAGATCCGCCTTCACTCAGCATCGCCGGCCACTGAGGCGAAGGAGTCGCCTTTCGAGAACCTGCGTGAAGTGGAGTACAGGCGCGGCGCCGAGACCCTGCCGCTGACACCCGAGAACGTTGAGACCGTCCTGGATGAAGTCAGGCCATACCTCATTGCTGACGGTGAGTGGGGTGAGCTGGTGGGGATGGATGGATGGATGGACAACCAGCTCAGACAGACAGACAGACCAATTGCGAGTGAGTGTCCATCCCTCCCTCTGTGGGCTGGTTGGTGCAGGTGGGAACGTCTCTCTGAAGTCGATAGAGGGGCCTGATGTCTATCTGCAGCTTGAGGGCGCGTGCGGCTCGTGTCCATCATCAGTCGTCACTGTCCGAATGGGTGGGTGGGTGGGTGCATAAGGACTGGATAGACATACCTGACGCATGCCATGTGGCCCATCTGTCTGTCTGGTTGTGTGTGTAAGGGGTGGAGAGGCGGCTGCGCGAGAGGATCCCCGAGATCAACAGCGTAGAGGCTGTCAGGTAGGTCCCGAAGAACAACCTTGGCCTCTCGCCATCCGAATGGTGTGAATGTCTTGGATGTGTGTGTTGTGTGGCTGGGGTGTGCAGCGAGGGTGCGGAGAACGGGATGGCTTTCACCAAGGAGAATGTGGAGAAAATCCTGGACGGTGTGCGGCCCTTCATCAAGATGACGGGCGGCGACATCACTGTGGTCGAGGCCAACAAGGTGGGCAGCGTCGCTGCCACTGTGGCGCTCAAGATGACCGGCAGATCAGCAGAAAACCGATCCATCAGGGTAGGCAGGCGGCATAGAGAGAACAGAACGGAGGGAGGCATAAGCCACGTCCCACCCACACTTGTGTGCACGTGTGTGTGTGCTGCGTTGGCCTGACAGCTTGAGATCCAGCAGAGGCTGCGGCGGAACTTCCCTCTTCTCAACTCGGTACGCTCAGCAGCAAGCCCATGTCTGTCTTGCGCAGATAGGAATTCGACGTTCGCTCTCTGTTCCCCTGCCGCAGGTTACCTTCGTGTGACATCTCTCTCTCGTGCCGGGGGGACGGGCGGCTCATTTTGTAGGCGGTGTGTCGGATGTGTTGTGTGCTTTTACCTAGAGTGTTTGATCCGACGAGGGCTGCGTGCCACACGGGGGGACGTGTGCACTGTGCAGCGCGCCTTCTGGCGGTCGATATCGATACTTGCCTACTTACCCAGATGTTTAATGACACGGAACTTCCTCTTTGTACAGATCTCTCGATGGATGGATGTGACAGCTGTTGCGAATTGAATTTTTGACTGTGTTTCGATGTGCGTGTGGGACTGCTGGCCTCTTGCAAGACACATAACGATGGATTCAACGCACACACTTCCAGACACCACAAATCCTCTTTCTTTCTTCCTCTCAGTCAGTCAACCAATCAGTCAGTCAACGAGGGGCCGTCACAGCCCGCCGCACCCCTCCATAACCGACCCCACCCCCCTCCCTCGCAGACACACACGGCAACGCCATACCACAGCAGCTGGGCGTCTTGTCCCGCTGTGCCCTCTCCTCCTCCTCCTCCTCTGACGAGGCTGACGAGGGCACCGAGACGGTCGGGGGGAATGATGGGGGGGCACGGACGACTGCTGGCCGGGCTATAAGGGGAGGAACTTGTGGTGGTGGGGCGGGTCGGATGAGGAATGGTTGGGGCGGAGGCGGGGGGTAGAAGACTCGTGTCACGGGAGGCGGGACCTGCACCGGATACCAATCGCTGAAAGGAAGAACAGCAGCGCATGCACAGAGACACAAAGAGTGGGCATGTCGCGTTCAGTGCAAGGTTTCCTTCCTTCTTGTCTGTCTACCGTTCTTCAACAGGTGGCGGCGCCCAACGCCACTGCGGTTCCTCCCTCTCTGGCCTGGCAGCAGCCTGCTGCCCGGCCCTCATTTGGTTGGCCAGCTCTATGTATGTCTCCAGCTGCTGCTTCAACAGACTCAGCTCCCTCTCTAGCGCCTCTATCGACCGCTGGTCATCCTCTGCACCTTCGGCCATCGCCGGCCCAGCGGCATCGGCCATCTGCTGGGGCTGCTCTCTTAGCTGTTGGAAGATGCTTCTCAGACCCTCGATGTCTGTGGGTCGGTTCTGCCTTTCGTTGATGCGCCTAAGGGCCGCAATGAGGTCCTCCTCGACAGACTGCTCGATCTCAGCCGTGACAGCTGACAGGCCGGTGAGCACCGACACACCAGAAGCGGAAAACCCGTGATTAGCTGCTGCGGCCGCTGCTGCAGCCGCTGGCTGGGGCCTCGTCATCGAGAAGGTGAAGGGCTCCATGGGGGTGTCTCTCAGCGGGGAAATCATCGATATGATGGACTCACGGTCCCCCTCAGGCTGCTGCGTGGTGTCGATGGTGAGGCCCCCGAGCGACCGCTGCGGCACCCTCTGGGGTGAGGGCATCGGTGTCGAGATGAGGTCGTGTGGTGAGGGGCCTGAAGGAGTGGACCGCTCAGAGCCTTCGAGGAGCGGGCTGAGTCGGCCGCCGGGGTGCACGGGGGACACCAAGACGGGGGGGCGGAGGAAGGCCTCCGCGAGGGGCGATTGGACTGGGGTCACGAATGCGGGAGACGCAGCTGATACCGACTGTAGCAAGAACAAGACACAAAGGGGGAGCCATCGAGCCATATATTGCACTGTTGGACTTTGTCTCTTGTCGCGGTGTTACCCACCTCCAGCTCCTTCTGTGCCATCTGGAGCCGCCGCTTCAGCGCGGCGTTCTCCTTCGTCAGTGCCTTTGCGCGCCCCCTCCAATCCACCCGTTGCCCCTCCCGCAGCGCATCCCTCACCTCTCGATCGCTCTCGCTCTCCTCTGCCTCGACCTCACCCGCTGCCCTCTGCGGGCCAGACATGAGCTGCCAACTCTCGGGGATGCCCTCGACCGGCTCCTCATCCTGTCGCGACAGCTCCATTGTCGCCTGCAGCTCTGCGCTGAGAGACCCCGGGGTCGGCGGCATACCCACTTCAGGAGCCTTGGGCTCGGGCGGCGGCCGCTCGGCGAGTGAGAGGGGCTCCATGGTGGGCGGTCGTCGCATTTTCTGCTGGGCCTGGATGGATGACAGGAGCGCCTTGAGCTCGTCCCGCTCAGACGAGAGCTGCTCGTTCTCTTTGATGAGGAAGTCGGAACGTGATTCGAGGTCGAGCACTAGACTCTGCAAGCGCTGCATTTCCCCAAAGCTGCGCCAGACACACAGAGAGGAGAGTAGCAGCTCGTTTTTGCTAAAGGGAGCGAGGTGGCTACGATGGAGACGGCGGCTGCTGCTCGTGACTTCGCTCGGCAGCGGGTGAAGCCTCGGACAGACTCAAGCGCTCATCTCTCAAGGCCGTCTGAAGAAAGAAAGAAAGAAAGAAAGAAAGAGAGAGAGAAAGTGGCCGGCCGGCCGCATGCGTTTGCTTCGATGGCGCGTGACCTGCAGCCGATCGATCTCTTCCCTGAGGGCCTGCAGATATCGACACAGGGCGGAGTTGTGTCGTGACATGGCGAGTTGCGAGCTGCTCGCGTACATGCATTTCTCTCCTCGCAGTGTGTCGTTCGCTCTCGGCCGCATTCGCCCTCATCTCAGCCTCCTCCAGGAGGACTTGCAAGTGATTGTTCTGCACCGTCAGCGCCTTGAGCTGACACACACGACACACAAACGTTGCCTTGCCGTGTGTGTATTTCTTCTTGTCTGCCTCTCCGATGCGTACGTACGTTGTCAACGTGTCTGTCTCTGTCTGACTTGGCGGCCTCCAGCTGCTCCCTCATGTCGTTGACATCCTCCACCAACTCGTCATACTCATCCGCTGTGGGCTGCGTGCGGCCGTGCCGCGGCTGCAAACAGGAGAGCATTGGCGCCACAGTCAGAGAGACACGTCTTTGATCGTAGGTGTATGTTTCTGGATGCGAGCAACTAAGTACCCTGGATAGTTCCTCGCTTTGCCTTCGGCTAAGGTTGAGCGTACTGGCCCGCTGGAAGCGCTCGGTCATGCGTCTCAAGGCAGTCTCCTGCACACACGCAGAGTGATGCCTGATGCGATCATTCCATCCGAGTGTTGCTGTGACGTGACATACCTTCTCTTCAAGCTCCTTCTCCAGAGAGTCCACCAAGTCGTGCAGCATGCCCAGCCTCCTTCCCAGCCTCGTACTGGCGAACCCTTCCGGTGTCATCCCCTCGGGCACAAGGGAGTACCTCCCTCTGGCTGGGCCCCCGCGAAAGTCAGACGGCTTCCGGCTCGGCAGGTCCTCTGTCCCAACTGTCAACCACCAGTCTGTGTCAGCAAGTGACGCGACGAGAGAGTCGTGTCTCACCAGGGCTGGTGTCAATCGATCCGCCGACAGCCATCGACTGGCTGTAGGCCAGGGTGGCGACGCTGGTTCGCCCACTTTGCCTTCGGTCGATGACCATTGCTGTGGGAATCTGGTTCAGCATCGTCCGGAGGGCCTGCAGGCAACAGTTGAGATGAATTCCTTGTCAGCTTCTCTCCTCCCCATGATGCTTGCGTGTCTCTTCGTACCCCGAAGACCGACACTTTTCTCCTCGCCTCTGCCTCATCCATGTGGGAAGGCGTGACTCCAGGCGTTGTGCGGCTCGACGGACGCTGACTCCGATACTCGAGGGCCATCTCCTGCCGCCAGACACATTCGTGCATACATCCAGCACTGCGGCTGCGCTTTCCCCAATCCATCCATGCACCTGTCCTTGTCTGTCCGCCGGCGGCGACGTCACCGCCCTCTCACCCCTCCCTTCCGTCACGCGGCGCTCCCTCGAAGCCGACAGCCGCCGTGCGATCGGGTCACTTTCCCTCCCAGCCCGCGGGGCGATATCGCCTGGCCCACCTGAAAGGTGGAGGCGAGGAGAGGCGATTGCAGGCGGACTGATGATGCCTTTCGGGGATAGGCGCCCGTCGGGGCCCTCGGAGAATGTTTCTCTTCGTCGAGGTGCGCGTTGGAAAGGTGCCCTGGGAGCTGGGATGGCAGGAAGGGGCGACTCTGCCAGAGGAGGGACGACCTGAAAAAGGAAAAGGGGGAGCATTCCATTGCAAGGTCAGCTCTGCCATGGAGCGCTCTTCACCACTGATACGCTGCGCTTCGGCTTCCGCTTTGCAGCTTCGCTTCCCTTCGGGAGGGGTTTGTTTGCAGTGGGAGATTTGCTCGTTGGTGACCTGCTTGTGCCCTGCTCCTGGACGAAGCTCACAGCTTGAATGGCCTTCATGCTCTCCGTCCCGGGTCCCTCAATGGGAATGTATCCGTTCCTCTGTGCCTCCCGCTTTACGCGATCGGGGTGGGGGCGGCCCCCATGAGGGGAGCATGCATGCACTACTAGTCCTTCTCCTCCAAAATGATGTCAAACTCGCTCCGTCTCTCCCTCATTGACAAGCCAAGATCTCCCTCTGGCCCTCATCTGCCGCGAATTGGTGTCCAGCGGCTTCCCAGCCCTGCCACCGCACAACGCAGGAAAGGCGAAAAATGTCCCCGATCACTGCTATTTGTCGTGCTTCTTGCGTTCTGCGGTGCCATCAGCGTCATTGTCTTAGAGCTCTACTTCCTGTCCATGGCCTACGGCGATGAAACCATCCTGTTCGACGAGGTATTCAGGGCGTTCCTCCGCCATCTCTTCAAAGCCTTTCAGCGCGAACCGCCTCGCGTCCTCCCTTCCTGCGATGACTCGCTGCCCCGACCCTTCGCCCCTTTGCCATTTGCAGTGAATGCCACGCCGGCAATGTACGCCCAGTTCGGCCGGTCGAAGCTGAACCGCATGGCAGCTGGTGACCCGAGACGGGCCAACGCGCGGATGCTGGGGCCAGTCACCAGATGGGACTACCGATACGAATGCCGCGATGACAATAAAAGGCGGTCACGGATGTCTCTGAGGAGAACTGGATACAATGGCGAGAATGACAGGCGGCGCTTGAGAGGAGACGGGAAGGGGGATGAGGCGGCACATGAGGCTGATGGGATAGATTGGCGGTTCTACACAGTCAATCGGAGCGACCCAGTGGTCATACTGGAGTGGGCAAACCCTCCGGCTCACATCGGGATGGCGGGCGTGCTACAAATTGACGATGGCATGTTGAACTGCGATGTGCCGTGCTTCCTTAGCAAGAACAAGTGAGCCAGCATCTCATGGGGCGATGGACGGACCTTCTGGTCTCCTCCTTTCGTTGCCAGGAAGAAGTGGATAGCGGCTGACGCGATTGTCTTTGGGGCTTATGATCGTGACTTTTCCAAGGGCCTGGTGAAAGACAAGCCAATACACCAGGTGAGAGACACCGCGGACGAGGCGCACGTACAGGGATTGGTGCAGGGGATTGTTGTCAGTATTGGGCTGCCAACACAATGGAGGTCGCAGACTGGATGCAGGATGCAAACACCCTCAAGTAGGTGGACGTCTGCCTCTGCTCTCCATGAGACACGTACCGTATTGCCTTTTGTGTCCGTGCCCGTGCAGCCGATTTGATTTGAAAATGACGGTGCAGCTCAACAGCGATGTCCCGAGGATCTACTTGGGCTGGTCGGCGTATGATTGGCTGGCGCCCCCTCGCCCCAAAACGGGCAAGCATCTCGTCAGCGCTCTCATTTCGAACTGCAGAGACAAGTAAGATAGGGACGACAGAGACAACGAACACCAGGGCAACATAGGAGCATCGCTGTGTCTCCGCTGGCATCTGCAGCAACGGTCGTCTCCGGTACATGCAGGAGCTGATGCGACATATTCCCGTCGCTTCTTTCGGGAAATGCGTTCACACTGCAAACGCGTCCGACGTCTTGGGTCTCTTGTCACACCGCTTCACGGCCAACAGAGGGCGTGAGAAGAACGCTCTGCTGTCCCGCCACAAGTTTCATCTCGCCTTTGAAAACACCAATCTCCCGGATTACGTGACGGAGAAATTTGCCCAGGTCAGCCCCTGCTGGTTGTCGATTGTCCTCTCATTCATTCATCCATTTGTATGCCATGCAGGCGCTGTCTGCCGGGACGGTGCCCATTGTTCTCTCTCGCGTCAGCAACCATCACTCTTTCGCCCCCCCGCCGAAGAGCTATATCGTGGCGGAAGACTTTGAGTCGCCCAGGAAGCTGGCAGACTATCTGCGCTACCTTGACAGCCACCCTCGGGAATACAACAAATACCTCAGCTGGAAGCGAGTATGCAACACCCCCCCTCCCCTCACACATGGCACTGAGTGTATGCATTCATGTCCAATTTATGTTGTGTTTGTGCCTTCAGGAGCCTTTGTCTCCTTCTTTCCGCCGTCTGTTGTCGCTCAACTACCCCGACAGTACCTGCCATCTGTGCCGGTTTCTCGCGGCCGCTCGAGACATCGATGCAGGCTATGTCGACCTTTCCCGTTTCCCCCGCGTCATCCATCGCCCGGCACCCCCAGCGAAGGCCACATCATTCGTTGACGCATGGAACTGGGAAGCTGACGAGCTCAAGGAGGCTGAAATAAGGCAGAAATTTGTGACCTTCGAGGGGTGGGAGGGGCGCGGGGTCGACTTGAGGCTGCGGGGAG
This sequence comes from Vitrella brassicaformis, assembly GCA_001179505.1. Lineage (NCBI taxonomy): Eukaryota > Vitrellaceae > Vitrella > Vitrella brassicaformis. The sequence goes on along the minus strand of CDMY01000831.1, from coordinate 109,019 downwards.
GGGCGATAGCAAAGGAGCAGGAGAAGGAGACGCCCGCGGCCGTGAATGGGGGTAACACATGAGGGATGGATGGCGATATTCCTTGATGCGATGCGCATGGCATTGGACGGAAAAATATAACTCGCTCGGTTCGTCTGCCGCGTGTCGTGCTTAGCATATCTGTGCTTTTCTCCCTTGTCTGTCTGTCTGTCAGACTCTGTCTGTCGCTCTGAGTGACTGGGTCATGCGGTGAGAAGGAAATGAGAACCAGTGAATGAATGGATCTTCCGAAGCTGCACAAGTACACCGAACACGAGACAGCACTGCTCAATATGCGCGGACCCCGGCGTCTCTCCCTCGCCGTGTGACTTGCTTATATGCTGCCACCATCTTTGCAAATCAAGTATCTTTGATCGGTCTCTATTCTTGCGTTCCCCCGCATCGTCGACATCAGCAGCTGCAGGCAACAATAACGCCGCAGAAGATAAGATGCACGCAGTGCTGAGAGGAGCAGCACTGTCGGTGTGTGGACTTGTGTGTGGCGGTTGCACGTGACCCGGCAGATATACAATGAGATTGGTAAGGGTCGCGATTTGTGTGGATACATACATACGCTGTCTGACCGATCCATGTCTGATGAATACAGTGTGATGCAGCAGAGGTCTGACGCATCGAATGCAATGCCTGTCCAGCGTATCGAGGGACATATACGATGGGCTTTGACGCTGGCAAAGACTGTCGGATATAAAATACAGGCAGCGATGTTGCGCGGCCACAGATGGCCGCGATCAGCCCAATCAGAACATCCACACACACCCAACACGAATGTGAGATGGGATGGGTCACTGAACAATACACCCAGAGGAGGGAAGGACAAGCACACAAGGAAAATATCCTTAGCTTATGCGTATCTCAGAATGTTCTGCTTTGCCCACTTGGGTTGCCGGTGTCTGAGCTGATTAGACGCACGAAAATATAAAATGTAGACAGAGATACCTTCCCATCTCGTGCAGCCCAGCATCCCTACCGCCGCCTTGACCCCCCTCACGCATGCCCGCACAGCTGCCTCCACGCCGTCTGCCGCCCCACGCGCTAGGGCCTTGGCCGTCATAGACACGTCTTGGTAGGCCGCCCTCACCTCGTACACATTGGGTGCCGTCTCGCTCCGCTCCCACCATTCCCAGCAGCCCATGTGGGGGTTCTTGTACCAGCCCTCGTCCACCTCGCCGCTCACGCACACCAGCTGGCGTGGGGAACGCGGCTGTGTGCGGGCGATGCAGCTTGGGAGCGGGTGCTGCTGGTGGTGGTGGGAATCCCGGGTGTGCTGGCCTCCTGGCGTAGTGGGCGTGCGGTGGATGCGCTGCTGCTGGTGGTGGGGCTGCCGGCCATGCGGGTCTCGTGTAGCGGGCCTGTGGTGGATTGGCTGCTGCTGGTGGGGGGACTGGCTGTGTGGGCCTCGCGTACACCGGGGATGCTCCCCCATGCACAGCCGCCAAGGCGCCGTCACTGGCCTCCCCTGATAAACAACGTGACAGACCGAAGACAATCAGAAGTGCTATACTTGATGCATTCGTCTTGTCGACGTCTATTTGCTCACCGGGGTAAGTTCCCCCCTACTGCCATCACCGGTCGGCTTGTTCCACTGGCCGAACCAGGTCAAAACACCCTAATCAATGACGGACGAGGAAGGGAACGGTGGATGAGATGAGCAGAGACATACGGGTGGAGGGGATGCCTGTCTGCCTGGCTGACCGCCCTCCGTCACTCACTCACCTCTTCCTTGACGACCTTCCCGGTGGATGAGTCCTCGAGGTCCTTGCGCACCCGTTGCATGACACCAAGGCGGTAGGTCTTCCAGTCACGGCACGCGGCGGAGTCGTCAAAAAGCCATCAGAATATAAAGTATAGGCAGCGATATGATCCTGAAGACAGGGAGACAGAGACGTCGCGCACAACACATGACATCCTCAGTCCAATTTGCACCTCCTTGGCGGGTCCCTCGGCGTCGGCAGCAGCTTGGTTTGGTGTGCCCTCCTCTGCGGCTGCTTGCGGTGCCGCTGGTGGCTGTGGGTCGGCGAGGGCCTGCTGGGCGGCCTCGGCGACGCAAACGTCTTGCTTGGGCGTCCTCGGTGACGTGACCGATGGTGGCGGCACGACAAAGGGCGCGTCGGGCAATGCGGCCGTTGAGGGCAGCAATGGGGACGGGCTTGGTGTGCCCTGGTCCCTCTGCGGGCTGGGACTGGGGCTGCTGCTCGGTGGCCGGAGGCAACTGAATCCACCCTTGGTCGGCGCAGTGTCGGAGAACGTCGTGGACGCTCTCTCGGCCGTCTCGACGCAGGTATAGCGCCATCTGGAGGCTGCACACGAACTGCGTCGTGTGACCAGTCCTTCCTTGCCTCCTTGCCTGATGCATGTCGTACCTGTGCCTTTCTTCTCTCTTCTCGTCGCCTCCTCTCGTATCTCCAGGCGAGCCAGCCGGACACACACGCACGGACCGATGCACTCGTACACAGACTCTCGGATATAAAATGTAGGCAGCGATATTGCTGCGAAGGCAGCCTGCAGACAGAGAGGGACGGAGACAGAGATGCAGGAAACTTGGTAAGGCATCATCGGTGACATGGCAGATCGTCCTCCTTGAGCCGCACCCTCAGCTGCTCCAAGCGGTGCTGCGCCGTGAAGACGAGACCCCTCATCGGCCGCCCTGCGATCAGGTCCTCGCACCCTTTGATGGCCACCTCCTTCTGCTGCTGCCGTGGGTCGTCGGGCCGCACCCGCTGTGCCCTGTCCAGGACACGCCGCCACGTCCATCACGCTCTTGAATGTCTCCCACTCCTCCCATAGCAGCACCACGCAGGCCAACGCCGTGTGGTAGGTGACGGTGCCGGCGTGGCCGCAAGGCATCTCCACTGGGCCCTCCCCCTTGAGGAGCCGCAGAGTGGCGTCTGCCTCGTCAACGATGGCAGCGGGGTCGGTGAAAGGGGCCGGGGTGCGGCAGGGGCGCACGTCCGCCAGCGTGTTGTAGGTCACGTGTGCGGCTTTGTGGTCGGTGGTCTCGAAGGCCGACTCGTAGTCGGCTAGCCGACACGTGTAGCGGGTGTGCTGCTGGCACCGTGGCCGGATTGGCGTCGGTGTGCACCGAACCCTCCATCGAAACAGCTACAATCCAAGCTTCTTTTCTCTTCACAGGAAGCAAAGAAGCCTGCTTTGCTCTTTCTTTTCCTTCTTGTGAGGCGGTGGCAACGCGCCTCACCCGCATCCCACTGGTGCTCCCGCAACCCCAGCTGCCGCATGATGGCGTCGGTGTCGGGCCATGACGCGCCGCTGACGGCCTCGATCAGCTGCAGCAGGTTGATGCGGAGGGGCGGCTCGGGTGAGGGCGACGCATTGGGCAGCAGGGTCACCATCTGGAGCACCAAGAAGGCGCCCGTGGGAGAGATCCATCCGTCATGCAGGCGACGATCTCTCTCTCTCTCTCTCTCTTGGCTGACCTTCTGAACGTTGCTATGTGATCCAAACTTGGAACAGCGAACACACGAATAACGGTGCCTCTTGTCCACCCCATCACCACCACCAGCACCGACGTCGCCTGCATCTTTGAGTCAAGGTGACGGCCTCCGCTTCCTCCTCAGCGGCCCGAGACCCCCCTGGCCGACTGAAGGGGCTCCGGCGGTGCTGCATGGCCCACCGCTGTCACCTCTTGGGCCGCATCATCACGGTCACGCCCTGTTCCCCCAGGTCGCCCCTAGCCAGCACTGCTGGGCAGATGGGCTCCTCGTGGGGGGAGCGCGGCAGGGCATAGATGCGCTCCATCAGGCGGCCCTCCTCAGCGGCGGGTCGGCTGACTTCAGCCGTCCGTCGGGCGGCCCGCTCCGCTCGCTCCTCGTTGGTCTCCCGCTCCGCGATATCCAGCCAGGCGGCCGGGAGTGGGAACTTGCCCACTGCGAGCTTCTGGAGGCTGGGAGACCAGAGTGCCGGCAGGACGGTCCTCTCGCCCATCCACACCACCACAGTGTCTTAGCCTACAGACAGCAGGAGCAATGATGCACTCAATGGTGTTGACCGACGTATGTGCGAGGAAGGTTTCCTTACATTCAGGGCAGGGCCGAGCGTCGCGCGGGGACATTTTGCTTTTACTGATGTCACACATTCACACATTCACACAATCTAAGCTTTGACCCTCCTGTCCGTCGCCGCCTTGTAGTTCACCGTGGCGACCGACGGCAAACTGACAAATCAAGCCACACACAGACAAGAGAGGAGAATGATGTCTGGTGTTTTCTCTCTTTCCCTCTCCCGGACTTCCAGCCCCACTAGCTCACTCAGATGACGTCTTCAATTTGGTCCACGCGAAGCACGGCGTCGCATCAAACAGGTCCCTACAGCTGGCCGGCAAATTATTCATCAGGGTAGTCGAGACCGTCGTCGCGTTCGGTCCAGTCCCGCGATACGCTGCCGTGCGGCTGCAAAGAGCACGTGCTGCCAGCAACCATTTCTGGTCTCGTCCGCGTTTTCATGTCACTCACCTTGTTGGTATGGATGGTCAGGGTAGATGGGCGGCATGTTTGGGCGCCCCCTTCAGCTGTGCGAGATGTGCATGCGCACCCGTGAGGAATGACTTCAGCCACCGTCTGCATTTCCAGCATCAGTGCCGTCAGCATCACATTGGCAAAAGCCTCCTTGTCTGATTTGCACACGCGCGCACACATAGAGGGGAACATCCGTGCACCGTGTATGTGCCTCCCTCCCTCCCCCCCCCCTCTCTCTCTGGTGCATGCGCCGCGTCTGGATGATGTTGTCTTCGATGCACTTTTTCGGGGCTGGAATCGGCTTGTGCGCCTTCGAAAACTCCCCCAGATCCGAGGCGATGTCACCCAGGCCGGGATGCATCTGAAAGTCCCACATGTGCTTCTCCACAATACGCAGCGAAACGCCTCAAGCCAATCGCTGAACACAACGAACAGGCAGAGAGATGCGTGTGGGTTGTATGTGTGTGTGTGTGTGTGTATTTGGTTCCCTTACTCATGAGGTGGCTGGCCACTTCGTCTGCCATAAGGCGGCTGCTCTCCTCGGCGGACAGCGGCATGAGTTCCTGGATGGTCTTGACGATGTCTTCCAGCGCGGGAAGGATCCCATCGACCTCGGCTGTCGATGGCTTGCCCTCCAGCTCCTGCTTCTTGTCCTGCACGAAGATCAGCAACCTCCCGAGACGTCCATTGTCGGTGATGTACCGCAGAACGAGGACGTGGGGTGGCCCCCCGGGTGGCTGCGGCTGATGTGTGGTGCGAAGGAGATATGGGAACGGCCGCAGGACGGAGAGAGAGAGAGAGAGAGAGAGAGAGAAGGGTGCAGAGGATGCGGCGGAAGGATGCGGCGGAAGGATGCGGGAAGGGATATTCAAAATTTGTAGGGACACGCAAAAGTTGGCCGTCTCGCATTCTCGCCAGTCTCATGAAATGATTTCTCGCCAAATTCGCCTTTTTGTCTTTCTTGTCCGTGGAGAAAGCTATCTCCAGCCGATTGGAGACCACGTGGACCACTGTAGGGAAAAAGTGTCGTCCTCAAATTCTCCAAGGTTGCGAGCCGTCTGTAGGATTTACTGGCTGGCAAGCCCTCGAAATTCTTCGTCCAAAGCGAAGCTTTTCGCTTCAGTACTGTTTCTCTGAGTCCGTTTCTGAGCGCGTGAGGAACAGAGTAACAGCGACAAGGTCACCCCTCACTCAGACAGGCGGTATTCCACCTTCCCGTGCAGAGCGTCGTTTCTGTCGACGACACAACGCACTCTGACATCGAAAATGGCCAAGAGGAAGCGAGAGGGAGAGCGGGCAACGCGCTGCGTACTCCGCCGTTGGTCTTCTGACTCCAGTTCGGCCTCAACCACTACCGAGTACACTACACTCTACTTCCCTGACACGTAAGCAGACACCAGCCAGGAGGGGGTGCTTGACTCGTGTCTCACGTCGTACCTGTATCTACCTGCCTGTGCCTGCCTGCCTGTGTGTGTGTGTGTGTGTGTGTGTGCCTGCAGAAGCTGCGAATGTGACTTTGCCTACAGAATGCCGACCTCGCTCGGCGAGGGAGGGAATGGGAACGTCTACAAGGCCATCCAGCAAAGCACGGGCACGATGGTCGCCGTGAAGGAGGCCAAGACAGAGGACAACTCCGCAGCCGCCAGGATATCCGCCGTGAGAGCCTGCCGGAAGGAGGTTCGCCTCATGGAGCTGCTTGGTGGTCACAAGCACGTAGTGAAGCTCATCGCGACGTGCACGTGTGCGACCACGGCTCCAGGCTGCCAAGGTGCTCTGATGATGGAGCTGTGCGACGACTCACTTCACGGCTTCCGGTGTCAGTCCTACCCCGCGGGCCTCCCGCCCGCCGTGCTGCGCCGGGTGCTCCGTCAGCTGCTGTCTGCGATGGCCCATCTGGAGCAGAACGGCGTGTGGCACTGCGACATCAAGCCCGAGAATATCCTGGTCAAACACCAAGGTACAACACACACACACCACTCGCCACGCTCACACCTTGCACCCACATGGATGGACCGCTGTCTGTCTGCTCTTTGTCTGCTGCAGAAGGGTGTACGTTGATCAAGCTTGCCGACTTCGGCAATAGCCGAGAGGTTGCCGACACCGGTCGAGTGACGGAGACTGAGATGCAGACGCCATCCCACCGGGCGCCGGAGGTGCATCTCAAGGCGGCACTGGCTGCTGCAGCAAATGGTGAGTGCTCTCTATATTCGTACCAATATGTACACACATCCTCTCGCTGAGTCGGTCCCTCCCTACCATGGATGGTCATGTGTTATTGCGTGATGATAGCGTGTCGTTTGTCGGACTGCTCTGTCATCTACGTTACGTGTCTGATAGTATGTTTGTGTGTCGTCTTGCCTATGACTTGGGGTGAGCGAGGACTTACGTGTGCATGAAGATGTGGTGAAACTCTCAGACACACAAACCGCCCTTGACACCGCAAATCGCCAATCGCCACTCAAGCTTTGCTTGTGCACGGCTCATGAGGTGAGAACTCTTTGGTTCTCCCAAGAGTGGAATCTGTGGGTTGTCCTGAAGTGCAATGGAATGGCATGAGATGGCATGGCGTGTCGAATGAACGCTACATGTCCCGTGCCCTCATGGCACTGCTGACATGCGCGTCGGCAAAGCTAGAGTCCCATCGATCAGCCGCATGACCAGGAGCAGAATCCCAAGATACACAGACTTGGAGACATGCGGAGACAGACAACCTGAACAGAGAGAGAGAGAGAGAGCCTGAGAGCCAGACAGACAGACAGGCAGACAGGCAGAGAGACAGACAGGCAGGCAGGCAGACAGGCAGACAGGGAGAGAGACAGACAGGGAGAGAGACAGACAGGCAGGCAGACAGGCAGGCAGGCAGGCAGACAGGCAGACAGACAGTGAGGGAGAAAGGTGTGGTGGATGGATGTCTCCACGTTGTTATTGTTCCGCCCCTTGTCGAGCCGCACCTGTCGAGCCGCTAAATGAATCATGTATTTGTTCCCCAAACTTGGTCGGCAGAAGATACGAGACAGTGTCTCTTCCGACGCTGTGAAAAGACAAGTGTCTCTTGCACAAACTGTCTTCTCACGTAAGACACACGAGTGTGTGCCTCATAGCCACAGTCGGTGTGTCTCAGACACAGACACGCCGACCGACGCTCAAGACAAGGCATCCCGTGCGCGGAAGCGCCATTGTACCCCTTCTGCGTACAAGAGGCGCATGATATTTCTCGAGAGATGGGGAGGCGCCACCAGTGGCGTTTTCCTTTTGCTGCTTTTGCCTCATTCTCTTCCTCTGGCCGTCTGAGACATTGACTGACTCGGCGGACTCCTCTCAACTGACTACACACATACATAACTGACTAACTAACTAAGTTACTGATTGTATGAGTGCGTGGATGCCTGGATGGATATGGGAGGGACCGACTCAGCGAGACACACACACTCACACACACACACACACATATATATATATATATATATGCACACAACAAAGATGCATATGCTGTCCCTTCTTTGTGTGTCTCCATTGCTGCAGGGAGAGAGACAAACTCCCCCGAGATCATCCACAACACGGCCAAGACAGACATGTGGTCCGTCGCCACTACGGCCTTCAAGGTAGGTGCGAGAGACACACCATGCACACAAACAAATACGCGAGGTATCACGTGACTCCTCTCTCTTCTCTGTGTCCATCTGTCAGGCGGCCTTCGGTGTGAGTCTGTTTCCATACCATAATGATGCTCGTCACATGCTTCAAGACATCTTCAGCGTCATGGGCGTGCCGAGGGAGGGGGAGTGGCCGGGGATCGCCGACGTCCTTCGCAGATTGGCATGGAGCTGCCGGATGCCCGTGGGTCGAGCACCGGCGCCATCATCAGACGCCTAACAGCCCATGTGCTGCTGCACCAGAAAGACTCGAAGGCGCCCCTCATGGAGGAGGAAAACGACATACACTTCTACCAATTTATCGCCTTCATGGCCAGGTAAGCAGAACAGACAGATAGCAATCTGCATCCAATGTCTCATTCTTTTGTGTGTTGTCTCTGCCTGTGTGTGTGTCAGGTTGGTGTGCCCTCCCGCCTCCCGCATGACCGCCGTAGACGCCCTGAGCCATCTCTTCCTGGCGGGAGGAGACGACGACTGAGCCATCGACGGCAGATGGAGGCCCAGGGGGCCGTTTCTTTGATCAAGTGGGGCTGGGTTCATGTTCGGGGATGCATAATTGTATGTGTGTGAGTGGGTGCCGTCCGATAGGGATGGTCCTGGTCCTTTTTTCATGTGACACCGGCTGACTGGCTAAGCCTAGGCCGTCTGTGTCTTACATCTTTGTGATGTGATGTGATGTGTTGCGTCCAAAGGCGTAACAGGCAGTGCAGTCTCTCTCTCTCTCTGTCTGTCTGTCTCCCTTGTCAGTGTGGGCTTCATTCGTGATGTACAGTATTAGCAAGTAAGGCAGTCGCCTCCCTGCAGCCAGGGGAGGGGGGAGAGGGGGGGAGGAGGGGGGTGAGGGATTCGTGTATGGGCCTATCGGCCGGCTGTATGTCTGTGGTCCATGGGCATGGTCTTTGGGCATGGTCTTTTATGCATGACACGTCTACCAACCAGTCTGCCTGCACGATCTTCTGGGGGAGGGAAACCACCAACTCGTCTCCTTTTTTGTCGCACTGTCGGTCGTTTTTCACTTCACCTCAGCCGTGATTCGTTTGTTCCTGTGTGTCTGTATGGTTGATGGCTGGCTGGCTGTGTCATGGAACAGAGCTGCTGATGCATGTGGACACACGGAAGACACAGACACAAACGCTGATATTCACTTCAACGTGTAATTTTCTATCCGCGCAGCAACACAACGTCCTTTCCTCTATATACACACATCCACAGGCAGGCCTCCTCCACTCTCAATGTAACCAACCCCACACCAGTGACCACACACCACACACAGAGACACCACCCCCACACACACCCACACACGTGCGGGCACAGAAAAATAACGCTCTCACACGCACAGCATTCAAACCCGCTACATACAGGATCTCTTCACAGTCCGTCTGCACGCTCGTCTCATCTTGCCCACCCTCACCCCAAACCCCCTCCCTCTGTCCATATTACCGACGCGCATTGGTGGCGAAGTCGTCAGCGGATGTGCGGCAGACTCTTCTGGTATTGAGGGCGGGTCTGAGTCGATAGTGTCTGACCGGCGGCAGAGTACGTCGTCGACAGATGGCATCTGGCACCGCTGCACTGGGGCGCATTGCCGCGGACGACAGGCCAGCGGCCTGTATCACCAAATCAAAGGCACTCAGCACAGTGCACAATGGACCGGTATTCTGTGCCGTTCAGAGCTCACCTGAGCCTGCCCAAGACCACTGTTGCCCCCTCGTGCGAAACGGCTCTGACGACAGGGCCCCACACCGACACGGACTCCTGCTTCAGGTCGGCGGGCGTCTCCTGCACAGTCCGCATGGCTGGCATGGAGGGGCACGGCTGAAGCACTTGGTCTTCGTGTCGACGAGCGGCTGTGGGCTCTTCTTGTGTCCTATCTGGTTGTCTTGTGTCGATCCGCTCCTGCACGAAATCACGACATGGTAGCGAAAACGCTGCGATGGAGAGGTTACCTTGATGCTGATGATGGCTCCTTGCAGCTCCTGCATCTGCTCCCTTGTTGCAGTGCCAAACTGGCGGAACAACTCAAGAGTCGCCTTCTGCTCCTGCAACAAACAGAGACTAGGTGGAGAAAGAACGATATGCGTCCTGCGCTCTCACCTTTCGGAGCTTTCTCAGCTCCTTGCGCCACTGGGAGGCCTCCGCATCATTAGTCTCTGCCTCATACCCACCATCCCCATCCGCCACCCGTTTCCTGCCACTGCCGTCTCCCATCCGTACTGGTGCCCCCTCTCCCCTTCCCCACACTTCGTGTGGCGCCGGCAGGGACGGCAAAGGTGGGGGCGGGCCAGCCGGATAGGGCGGGCGGGGAATCAGAGGGGCTCGCAGTATGGCGGGGTCATCGGCTGGCGGCGGCGCCTCAGGTCTGGCGGCTGGCTGGATGAGCATGCGGAAAAGTCTCTTCTTCGGTCTTGTTCTGAGGCGCTTGTATAGCCTGTCGCTGAACATGGCGCGGCGCGATGAATGAGACGAAAGGAAGTCCGCGGGCCCTTCGGCGTCAGCAAAGGTGATAGACGGACGATGGCCTTGAGCCGTTTCTGCAACAGAGGCAGCGATGTGGTTGGCGATCTTCGATCGCTCGTTCGTCGTACCAGCTTCAGGTCGATGAGAGACGGCTGGCTGGTGTGTCTGCAAGAGCTCGTCTTGTATCTGTTGGTGGGCATTTTCTGTATTCATTGCCATTACTTCGGTGTCCTCAGAAGCCTCGTTAGCACGTAGTGGTGAAGAATGCTCTTCCACGAGTATGCCTGGCGGCGAAGGGAACCGCTCTTTCTGGCTCTGGAATGAAAACAGAGTGAGCAAGGTGCTGGTTCATTGACGCGCGTGTCCCCAAATGCACCTCGACGAACGAAGAGGAGCGCTGGTTCATGGTAGTGAGCAGACGTATGGCCGTCGCATGCGCCTCAGGCACACCTTCAGCCGTCAGAGGACTTCTCGTGAATTGGCTGGCTCTGTGCAAACATGGGACATCGCATGAGAAAATGATCGGCTTTCTATGTATTGCTGACCTTCTGAAGAGCCCGTCGACTGTAGGGTCGACGATGATAGAGTTTCTGACCCCCATGCCCGAATGGATGGTGGCCTGTGAGAGATCGAGCGCCCTCCGTCTCTCGTGACGGATGTCGGGTCCCACAATGAACCGAGACATGCGCTCAAGCTTCGCCTCCATCTGGCTCTGAGGCACGCAGGGAGAGAGAGAGAGAGGGAGAGAGTTGAGAGGACACAAAACCTGGCGCACCTGCAGGTATTCCAATTCGACTTTGGTGTTCAATCGCGAGGACTCGTCGCCCTCGTCAAGGGATGTGGAGCGGGGAACAGATTGCAGCGATTTCTGGAGGAGACGCAGTTCTTCACGAAGCCTGCCAAAGACACACATATCCAGAGCTCCGCGATGGCGTACGTCTCTGTGTGTACTTTGCGATGGTGAGTTTCTGCTGAGCGATGACGGACTGCTCGTAGGACACGTAGTTGGCCTGCAGTCTGCTCTTGATCTTCTTGGCCTTGTCTGCGAACCTCAAAGACTTCAGCGACTCATCCAGAAAACCTGAACCAGTCCGACCAGGACAGCGAAACCATGTTTCCATCACAAGATTGTGTAGGTGGCGAGCGTACAGTGGCTAGGGTGCAGAGCGACGAGAAGGGCGGAGCGGGAGTGGCCTCCCAGTGCCGACGCCAGTATGCGGGTCAGCTTGGACTCTCGAAATGGGATGTGGAACGAGTCGGCAAGATCCTGCCAATCCAATCGAGACACACAGACATGGCTTTGCCTAGTCCAGCTGCATGTCTATTCTCACCTTCCCGCTGGCTTCGGCTCGCGCAGAAAGCTTCGAAATCACCTCACTATCGAAAACAAAATGCATCATGAACACGGCCCACGGCGAAAGGCATGTCGCCACTCACCCACCAACCTTAGAAAGAAAAGACTCTTGTTGATCAGCTTGCTTTCGGCCTGGGCCTGACGACACACATCGATATCAGACATGCAGAAGGAAGGCGAGACACATGTCACCACAGCACACCTTTTCGCTGATTGCGGCACCAAACGGCTCCGAGCCGGCGAGATCGACCATGTGGAGGCGGCCGATGCGGGTCGTCTTGACGTCGTCATCCTCTGCAGAGCTCTGCGAGTTCTCGATGATGAGCGTGAAGACGACATGAGACCTCGAAGACACCTCATTGAAGTCAGTTCGCGCAAAGTGCCGTTTACGCTCGCCCCTGTGAAAGTGTAACAGATACATCCCCATGTGCACCTCTTAAGTTCCCCTACCCACAGCAATGAGAGCATTCCGTACCTGGAAAGCCACTCGTAGACTTCACCTTCCGACGACACGAGCCGCTCAGCCAGACCAGCGACGTAGAAGCCCTTGGACGGGTCCTCTTTAACCAGCAGATTCTCAAGCGGCGAATCCTCTCCGGCCTGTCCGTCTTGAAGCAGGTCGTGCACCCTCTCCATATAGATCTCCAGATACGTCATCCGAAGCAGAAATTCCTGCAGACAGGTGGAACCCTGTGAGAGGTGCGTGCCCGGCGGTTTTTACATGAGGAAGAGAGTCCCGTGACGGCCTGCGGTGCGCTGTCGGCGTGCCTCTCTTGGCTTTTTTCTTTGTGGGAGCAAAGGGGCGAGGACCCGATCGCTCATCGATGGGCAGCACCTTGTTGAACACATCTGACAGTCAGAACACGCCAGGGAGGCCGTGGAGAATTCCCTGGCCGTCACCTTTTGTCCTACCGTGTACGGCCCAGCTGATGATTCCAGGATGTGACGCATCCCCAGACATGCTGCAAGTCGAAAGAAGGATGCTCTGCTATGTCTCGGGTGTACAGCTTTTGGTACCTGTATGTTTTACCCGCTCCCGTCTGGCCGTATGCCAGCACGCACCCGTTGATACCTGCAGGCAGACAGGCAGGCAGGCAATGATTCCAACATACATTTTGCAGTGCTGGCTGACCCCTTTAGCTAACTGACTAACCTCTAATGGCGTCATGGACGATGCCTTTCGCCACTTTTTTGTAGACATCCGATGTCGCCGCATCGCCCTCGAAAGTGTGATCAAATCCAAACTGCACGCCCTTGACCCGATCTGACACCGACTTGGGGATGTCCGGAGTGCCTCCCTCGACCCACAATTGGCCATCAGAGACACGCCAGATGTAATGATGGCCAGACCGAAGCTGGGAAAAGGGGAAGTTATTCCATCGGACAAGAGTCATGCTCTCCTGTTCTGTCCTTACTTCGGTGTCCATCAGGGGTCTAAGTCGCACGCTGACTCGAATCGCCTCTTCCCGCCTCTCCAACAGACGAGGGGACAGCGACCCTGAACGACTGAGGGACTGCTTGGAGGATGACCGGCTCGCGCCCTTCTTTTTCTCGCCAGAAAGCGACTCCTTCCTTTTCACTGGCGACTTAGCTGCGGTGTTGGCTTGCAAGAGAGCAGCTGACGCCTCGGAGATGGCGAGGGACACATGCGAAGCGAGAGAAGTCTGCCGGCTGCCCGTGGCGGACTTCTGCCTGGCAATGAGTGGACGACTGGTCGATGATTTCGGCGCTGCAGCCATAGGAAAGGCAAACAGAGGAAGAGCGTCCATCTCTCTTGCCTGTGTTGCTTTCGCACTCACCTTCTTGTGTGCGGCTTCGAGCTGGAGCCTTTGCTAGACTCTTAGGAGAGCTGGCTTTCCCTGGCTCGTACTTGGGGCGAGCCGAATGCGGCCGCTTCGCCTGAGGCGATTTCGTATTCGGTCTCATGATGGGAGACGGGAGAGAGGGGACTCGGAGTAAGCTGGGGGCCGCCCCCACCGTGCATGCACTGGCACGATCGCAGCGACTGGAGTTCTCCAGTCCCTTTGGCCATCCCAATTCATCGACGTCAGTCATACGCTTGTGTGCATCGTTTGAATCCACTTGGTGATCCCGTCCGTCTTGGCCCCCGTCTCGTTGACAAACGAAGAGGACGGGCTTTCTCATTCACCTGAGCCTCTCTGTCGTCACTGCACTGGCCGCCAGCACAAGGGAGGCCACTCTGGTCAGGCACCGACATCGGCGTGGCGCTAACTCCTTTTCTCGGCCGCTCAGATTCACTGTGGTGAATGTCACACACAGCCACAAGAACACCCACAGAAGAAGGGCTGCAGCAGCATTGCAAGGCGGCCCCTCCCGCTTCCCCTCTCATGCATCGAGTCCCGCATTGACCCAGCTGCGTGACGGGGCGGCCGTTGGCAAGACTTCGTCCATCTCTCACGCCGACAGGACGGCCCTCCTGCAGTCGGTCAAGAGCACCAGTGGGGATGTGGCGGGGCAGATCATGAAGCTGATTGACCAGCACAAGGCCAAGCATGGCCGAAAGGATGGCGGTGGCCACGGGGTGGCCAGCAACTCGACGAAGGGACGGAAGGATGGGCCTGTGGTGACTATGGTGGCGCTGAGGGGTGCGGGGGGTGGCCCCGATCCTTGTGAGTGCGAGGACCACACGCCGGAGAAGGCGGACATTGCAGACATGCGGCAGCTGATTGGTTTCCAGAAGGACTTTTTGCAACACATTCGCTCCCTCTTCTACAAGAACCTGCTGTGTAAGCAGAGATACGGACAAACAAAGGTGGGTGCACGTCTGTGCTCGTTTGTGCTTGTCAGCTGCAAACTACGATAACGATGATCGACAATGTGGCGCACTCCTGCGCCATGAAGCTGGAGGCCGCCGTCGACGAGATCGTGGCGGCAGAGGAGAGCACGCAGAGGGAGCTCGTCAAGCAGGCGTCTATCTTCGTGAGCAGGACAAAGGCCGAAGAGGTGAGGGAGGGAGTGCGTTGGCTGGTTGCTTGGACACAGAGAGACCTTATTGGCTGTGTGTGTCTCGTACGCCTGTATCATATCAGCTTCGTGAGATGAATGTGACGTGGCGGCTGATGGGGCAGCTGGAGCACTGCCGACAGGAACTGTACGACGTCAAGCTGCTATACGTAAGGACAACAGGCAGGACACACTGAAGGCGGTGCGGCACGTGTTCCTGTCTCCTCTTTCAGGCTGAGAAAGCGCTGAAGTCGGAGCTTGAGCTTAAGTCTCTGCGAGAGACGCTTGTATGCATCCACAGCCCGATTGCAGACAGGCCCAGCCACATGAATGTCTGTTCTTCTGTCTCGATGCAGGCCGGTCTCAGCCACGAGCTTGAGGCCCTGAACAAGGAGACAGACTCATTCTTACACGTACACACACAATGTCATTCTTACTATCCACGACCCCACAGCATGATTCTCCTGCAGGACACGAGTGCGACAGACGACTGTCTGCCCGGCGATGCTTGCAGCCAAGTCATGTACCACGAGCCATGCTGCAAAGGCAACACCATCCTCTACTGCGCAACCGTCAACGACTCTGCCGCCTTCCTCCACCACTTCATCCAGTCAGAGGTCTGTGCACACGTCAGAGACCACCTCCCTCCCTCCCCCATCAAGTACATCCCGCCACAGCAACAAGAGAACGAGCCACTCGAGCCACTTCCCTTGAGGCTCCCTCCAGTGCACCACCTGCACCACAATGCTGGCGCCGGTGGTGAGGGCGGCGAGAAGGTGCCTCCCGAGCTGGACGAGCTGATCAACCACCTCATCAACAACAACAACTCCTCATCCCATCCCGGACCGGCCCTCCCCCCTTCGCCCCACATCAACCGCACAGCCCTCATGGCCTTTGCAGAACCCGCCATGCACACGGAAAATGCCACCTCAGACAGCGACGAAGAGGACTGCGGCAGCAAAGGCGGAGGCATAGGGAAAGGACATTTGGGGCAGCACGAGGGGGGGAGTGACAGTGAAAGTGAAAGCGAGAGTGAAGCGGATTCCGAGTCAGAGTCGACAATTGACAACAGAATGCTCAAGGAGATGACGCACCGCATAGCGATGGCCACTGCCGAGGCCGACAGGCAGGATAAGGACATCAAGGGCGGGGCGGCCCCTGCGAGCGTGTTAATGCAGCAGCAGCAGAGGCAGCAGCAGAGACACACTACGAGAGGAGAAGACAGCAAGACGGCGGTGCTCGCGAGCCAAGACCAATAGGTGACGCTGTTGGCAGATGGGATGGGTGTGCCGTGTGTCACGTGCCTTGTGTGACTTGTTTGTCGGAGATCGGTCGTGCGTGTTGCTGCCTTGTTCGAGCGACAGATCCCAGATGTAGAAACTGAGACATGATTGCCACTTTGGCTCACTGAGAGTATCTGCCATATCGGTTTCCATCAACAGTCTGTCGTCCGTTCAATGCGCCAGCCACATCACTCCCTCGTCTGCCGACGTCTGTAGACGGCCATATGGATTTGCCTTAAGACACAAATCCCAATCGCCGTGGGCTGGCTCCACACGGTCAAGCTACCGACATCGGCCACACAAGCCAGCAGTCAGTCAACACGTCCTCAGCATCTCTCTCACCCTATCGACATCGACAGACCCGACACCGTCCAAAAATCGAACACCATCCCCCGCCCTATCTACGCCCACCCCGAGCACATCCAGCAGCCGCACTAAATCCTCACCCAATACCACTCGGTCCCAGTCAGAACCAAAAGCATAAGGAGGCACAACAGGCGGATGGGGATCGGCCCTTGTGATCTCCTGCGTGGCTTCGGGAAGGGGGATGGCCAGCCGCTCGGACAGGAGAGATGCCGTGAGGCCTTTGAGGCGGGCAGACAGCTGGCCGCGGGCTGCGAGTGGCGCCAAGAGGGTGGGGAGGGCCCATGTTGGGAGTGACACGAGGTGGTGCTCCGCAGCCGACCGGATGGCCTTCCACGCACGCCTGAGGACAGGGCAGGAGGCAGCGATCAGAGGTCAGTCCTCTATCGGCACGGGAATGCATTCACTCACCCGTCAGTCGCATTTAGCTCCGCCAGGCTCCAAGCCAGCACCGGCAGCTCGGCCGTCCCTACCCCCTCCTCCTCACCCACCAGGCACGGCAGCACCATCTCCACACACGCGTCGATCAACGCCCTCTCTCTCTCGCCGGACAGAACACCCTTCCCGCGATGATAGGCATAGACGTACAGTAGTCGCACGACATCTGCCGGAGTCAGGGCGATCTGCATGGCTGGTGACGGGAGTGGGGAGGCTGAGGCTGATGGGGACGTGGCTGAGGCCTCTGACGTCCCAGGGGTGGTCAACTGGTGGAGAGATGTGTTGACAGTCTTGACGAGGAGAGAGGGCGCGAGGGGGGACGAAATGGATGTGCTGTTGTGAGCGAGGAGCGTGGCCTCGGCATATAGGACCCTGATGTCGTTCGACAGATCTGACGTGCCTGTGCATCACACACACACACACACACACACACCATCATCATCATCATCCTTATCATCGATGTATCTTCCGCTTTCCCTTCTTCCCTCTGCCTTTGTCACCTCTCATCTTCCAGAACTGCCGGAGCACAGCCTCCACAAGCCCACGGTGCCTCTCCTCCCCCGTATCCACCCTGACGCCCAGTCTTGCCAGACCCTCGAGCACCACTCCGCACTCCCTCGCCGTCATAGACCCCAACACATCCACACCGTTCCTCCCAGGCAGTGGCGCCAGCGGCAGCCGCCCGTCACCCCCATACCTCCAGTGCTGCGCCGTCCGCCGACCCGCCGACCGGTCGCCCACCAGCACTGACGTCAGGTACGCCAGCAGCCTGTCGTGGCGGTACCGCATGGAGCTGAATGCCTTGACGATGGCTGTGATGTGTTGGGGTTTGAGGGCGGTGTGGGTGCCGATGCGGTTGTTGGGTGAGGTGAGGGAGATGCCCAGTCGGCGGAAGAGGGAGCGGTCGGGCCACTGAAGCCGGGCGAAGGAGGACGCCAGCACCGCGAGCGACTGCATGCACAGGCGGACGCACATGAACGACTGATTGGGTGTGTTCGTCTTTCGTCCATACAAACCGTACACACCTCTTGGTCGAATTGACGCCACTTGTCGCTCATAGAACCAACAGCCGCTCGAATCATCCCCTCATCCCGGTCGCCCGCCGCAGCCAGTGCAGCCACCAGGTCACCCAGCGTCTCCACCCCCACCCGCCCCTGCTGCACCATGCCCACCAGCACCCCCTTGAGCTCCCGATAAAGCTGCCCCTGGTGCAGCCCCATCCTGGCAGCCACCAGCACCATCTGCGCACATAGCATGTCGCCATACGGCCCGTCCCCCCTCACCCGCTGCAGCCGCACCACCGCCATGAGCCTCTCCTGCAGGGCGGCGAACCTCGGGTCGGTGGCGAGCATCTGCACCGTCCCTTTGACGCGGAAGAGACCCACTCTCCTGCCCAGACAGGTGAAGGCCACCGAGAGGGTGAGCGGATCAACAGGACGGTCGCTCTCGCGCATATGCCTGTCGACGAGAGTGAGGATGGCACTCACGTCGGTGAGGGTCGGCAGCACGTCGAGAAGGTCGTCGTCTGTCAGATGATCACGGCGGAAGGCGGGCGTAGGGGCGGGGATGGGGGGGAGAGGGAGAGGGAGAGGGGGCATGACAGGGTGGCTGAACCCGCCACGACTAGGGGGATCAAGCGGGAAGTGATCCATCAAGTGCTGTTGCCGGTTGTGATGATGGTCGTCAGAAGCAGCGATAACCTGCGGCAGCGGATGAAGCACCGGGTGAGCCGACCGCGGCTGCACTGCGGCAGTGGGAGAAAGCCGATGCCGCCCTCTCACAGGCCGACAGACGATGAGTGACAGAGGTCGGCTTGTCCCGTCCCGGTATGGCAGATCCATATGGAGCCACCGCAGCCTCTTGATTGGTGCTTGGCTGCTCAGCGCCGACCAGGGAGAGCTGCTGGCGTGGCCGATGACGCATGGGAAGGCGGAGCACAGAATCAGAGCGATGAGTGCCGTCTGTCTGCGGGGATTCTGATATCGCAGAGGGAGCGATGGCAGCCGTGCGGAGATCTCCATGACGATGCCTCAGATCATGAAAACCTGGCTTGAAGCGCGCATGCGAGCTTAGCTTGAAGTGTGAAGCGCAGATCTCCGAGCCTCTGCCTCGTAGTTGCGTAGGGAAGATCCAGGCGATTGCGTCGGCAGCATCATGCCGTCTGTCAAAGGTACGTGTGCAGGAAGCGACACACTCAGCTGTTCCGGCTGCCCTGCGCGCTGCTCCGGGCGACGCTATGTCTATGCCATCCATCCATCTATCCAATCATCCATCCATGCGTCCATCTGCCTGTCTGTCTGTCTGTCTGTCTGATTGTCTGATTGTCTGATCGTCTGTGTGTGGCATCGCATCGCATCAGTTCAAGTCAAGTGGGGCAAGCAGGTCTACAATGAGGTGGAGGTCGAGACCTCAGAGCCCGGCGTCCTGCTCAAGACGCAGCTGTGGACACTCACCGGGGTCCCAGTCGAGCGCATGAAGCTCATGGGGACGAAAGGTGATTATATATGCTCAGATGGATGGATGGATGGATGGCCTCAGTCGTTGCAGCTCAATGACATCATCCTTCTGTGTGATTGTGTGGTGTGCAGGCATCGTCAAGGATGATACGGACCTCGCTGCGTTCGGGCTGAAAGATGTGAGCCGAGCCGCTTTACATGCGCCATGGAGCCGTGTTGTTGTGTTGTGTTGTGTTGTGTGTGCAGGGATCGAAGCTGACGCTGATCGGGACGGCTGAGGGCAAGGAGCTGCAGCCACCCTCAGGTATGTATAGGTGGATCTGATCTGCGCCACGTGCACAGGTAGCTAGCTGGGTGAATGGTGTGTCTTGTTCAGAGAAGACTGTGTTTGTGGAGGACCTGACGCCAGCCCAGAAGGCCAAACTGCTCAAGGAGAAACAAGTGGTACGCATCCGCCGTCCGTCTGATTGGGTCGTGCTACGTTGCACTGCACTGCACTGCATGCTGGATGCACGTTTGTGTGTGTGTGCAGGAGCCTTTGCCGATGGGGTTGGTGAATCTCGGCACCACCTGCTACGTCAACTCGGTCGTGCAGTTCCTCAAACCAGCTAAGGAATTCACCAACGCCATCAAAGGGTCAGCCAGCGACCGAAACACACACACACACACACACAGGCAGGCAGGCAGGCGGGCAGGACGCAATGCAAGCAGCAGCAGCAGGAGCCTGCGGCGATCGTGCGGTGCGGTGTGTTTGCGTGTGTCGGCATGTCAGGGTGACGGCGGGTGGTGGTCCGGGTCAGGTGGATCCCGAGATGAGACTCACAGCGTCCTTCCGGGATGTGTACCACCAACTGGGTGGGCCGGGGATGGGTGTGACAGACAGGCAGATAAGACAGACACGTCACGTGAGTGACTCGAACAACCCATTATCTGTGCTGGTTGTGTTGTGCCCGCTCTGCCGCTCTCTCTGCGTGTGTGTAGAGATGGCGGGTGAGCCGATCCCTCCGATGCTGGCCATCCAAAACCTCAGAGACCGATTCCCACAGTTCGCACAGAGGGTGAGGTCAGGGGGGTAGTGGCTGGCCTGGCGGCGGACACAGACAGACAGACAGACAGACAGGCACCACACCATGTGTGTGTGTGTGTGTTCGTTCCTTCCCTCGCCTATGGCCATGCCATGCAATGCAGGGTCCGCGAGGCGTGTTCATGCAGCAGGATGCGGAGGAGTGCCTCAATGCGCTGCTCAACACATTCAGGGACAAAATCAAGGTAGGTAGGTAGGCGATCGTTTGACTGACGTCGATCCTTTCGTATCGCCGCTGTGTGTGTCCATCCAGGGCGGCGCGTCAGGGTCTGACCGTGTTGTGGATAAGCTCTTCTCCTTCACTCTCTCATCCACGTAAGCCAGCCAGGCGGCCAGGCCACATGAGGGCGAGGCGCGTCTGTCCGTCGCCCTGTGTGTGTGCGCGTGTGCAGGTACAAGTGTTTGGAGAACGAGAAGGAGGAGGAGACGACCGCCACTGAGGAGACCCGGAAGCTGTCGTGCCACATGGGCAACCAACTCCACCCCGTCAGCCTCATCTCACAGGGCATCAAACTGGTGCTGACCGACCTTATCACACACACACACACACACATTTGCCCACGTTGTGTTGTGTGTGGGGCGGGGTGCGTGTGTGTATGCAGTCGCTGGATGAGGACGTCGAGAAGATGTCCCCCACCCTCGGCAAGAACGCCGCTTACAAGAAGACCTCCCGCATGGAAACACTCGTAAGCAACGGAGAGAGAGAGACACCAATCACACCAGCTTCGTGTGTCTGTGTGGGTGTGTTGTGTATCGCTCACTCGGTCGGTCGGTCGGTCGGTCAGCCTGAGTACCTGACGGTTCATTTCGTCCGTTTTGAGTGGAAGGGCGCCAGCGCAGCTGCCGGCACGGAGGCCACCAAGGCAAAAGTCTGCCGGGTGAGGGAGAGGGCAGCAGCACACCACCACACCACACACACTCGCCAGCCAGGAGCAAACATACCAAACACACCACGGTGGTATCTGCGTATGTGTGTGTGTATGGCGGCTGTCTGTCAGCGAGTGGAGTTTTCGCGTACGTTGGACGCCTATGAGTTTTGCTCCAAGGACCTGCAGCGCACTCTCAGGGTCGGACGCAAGATACAGAGGGAGAAGGACGAGGAACAAGCCGGTACACCACACACACCCACACCCCCACAGCCAGACAATCCACTCGCCCAGCCAATGGTGGTCCATATCTGCGTGTCTTCGTCCTTCCGTGGTGCGTGTGCAGCTCTCCGCAACAAAGCTTTGGAGGACACGTCTGTATCGGCCAAGAAGGAGAGCGACAGCAAGGAGAAAGACACCAAGGACACAAAGGACACAAAGGACAACAAGGAGAAGGACGGCGACGTCAAGATGACCGACGGCGAGGCGGCGGCCAAGCCGGCTGCTGCCGCACAGGAAGCTGAGGCCGCCGCTGCAGCTGCTGCACCGGAGAAAAAGGAGGACGAGATCGAGGAGGTAAGCCCCGCAGGGGACAGAGACGGCAAGCGGCAAGCAAGTGAGTGTGACTGACAATGGTGGGTTGGTTGGATTGCAGTTGGTTGACTACGACACGGGCAACTTCCAGCTGCTGAGCATCATCACACACCAAGGTGAGTGGTGGGTCTGTCTGAAGCTTGCAAGGTGTGTGTGACGAGGGCGGCGGGACACGTCCATGTGTGGGTGTGTGTGTGTGTGTGTGTGACAGGTCGTGCTGCGGACAGCGGTCACTACATCGCGTGGGTCCGGAAGACCGAAGGTCAGACAGACAGACAGACAGAACAGACACCAACTTTGACCCAACACATGACATGTGCCCCGAGCGACTGGAAGCGTGTGTGTGTGTGTGTGCCGTCGCTGCAGACGAGTGGCTGAAGTTCGACGACGACAAGGTGTCGGACCACAAGTGGAAAGACATCGACCTCACAGGCGGCAGAAGTAGGACCAACACA